>PVIA01008274.1:0-73537 GCA_004024845.1 Tonatia bakeri
AGGCTGTGGAGTGACACATGTGACTTTGGAGGCTAGGTCATCAGTGACATTGCTGCTTCTGCCTTGGTCTCTTGGCTCACTTGCTCTCAGGGAAGCCAGCTGCCATGTCATGAGGACACTCAAGGAGAGGAACCGACTTGCCGGCATCATCTTGCTGGCCGTGTGAGTGAGCTGCCTTGGAAACCGGTCCTCTGGCCGAGGCCCAGCCATCACGGAGCAGAGATAAGGCACCTCTGCTCCTGTGCTGTCAGAATTCCCTATCAGCAGATACTGTGGTGTAATAAATGACTTATATTTCTAGCCACTAAGTTTTGCTGTGATTTGTTACACACCAATAAGTAACTAATACGCTCACTGATTAGGGTTCTGGAAAAATATATCAGGAAAAAATGGGGGGTAATGGAGACAGTAACCAAAAAGATAAGAAAATTTCCCAGAAGCAGAGCTGTGAGTCTTCAGATTCAAGAGGCCCGCATGCACACTGGAATAAAATACAGAGCCACTGTGGGACAGGTTATTTTGGAATTTTAGAATGCAAATTAAAAAGGGAAGATATCAAAAAGGTTCTGTAGGAAAAATTACCAATGATTATATATCATAACTATATGAACCTTCTCAGCAATGCTGATAGCTAGAAGACTGTGGAGCTATGCCTTCAAACTTCTAGGGGAAAGCAACTTTCAACCTAGAACTTTTCACCCAGCTAAAATGTCAGTCAAGTGGGAGGGTAGACTGATGGCGTTTTCAATTTTGTCATGGACTTTTACTTAGGAGGCCGCTGACCGATGTGCTTCAGCAAACCAAGAAAGCCAAGTGAGAGATACAGATGATCTAGAGAAAGAGAGAGAAATCTGAGGGTGATAGTCGTGCACGGTCAGACCAGTCCAGACTGGAACAAGAACCGAGGGCAGTGGGCGTTGGGATGGACTTGGTGAGTGGGGAAGGAATTGGTAGATGATTTCATCAGTTATTAATGCATAATTATTAGGGCTTTTGTACAAAGTAATAACAGTTCTGTAGAAACTAAGAAGACAGAAGACAGTTATTAATTCCAGTTTGAGGAAGAAAGGTAATCATAATTCACTCAGTATACTCAAGAAGAATTTCCGTCATCCTAATAATACACTATTTATTCAACTGAAATTATGATACAACTCCGTATATCGGGAGGATGCATGGCGAGGCAGTGAGCCGGGCAGTGTAAACCCTCCACAGCCAAGACAAGGAGTCAGTAGACAATGTCTAAAGTTAATGAAGCAAGGACATATCAGAACTCTCATTATCTTGAAATATGGAGATAAGTACCAGAATAAAATGCTAAAAGAGTTGAAATGTATTGCTTTTGGAGGATGAAGATGGGTAAGGCATAAAACTTTTTATTATAAGCCATTAGGTATTATTTCTACATTTAATAAAAACATTTTTTAACAGGCTTAATTATTTTTTCTGTATAAAATCAAGTGGTGGCCACAGCTGGAGCCCGGGTCCTCTGCTCAGGAGCCCTGGGGTGGGTCTTTACAAGATAGTCAGTGAGTTCCTGTAGGGAGATGTGGTGAAAGCAGTCTCTTTCCAGAGGCCAGGGGTGAGGAATCTGTAGGTCTTAGAGATGGCCTCAAAGATGGCCTTGGTGAAGTTGCCTGTGGTGGCAGTGCAGCCCCTAGCTGAGGTGTAGCAGCCATCCATACCATCCGTCAGTAGCGGTACAGGGCACTGGGGCTGATATGATGCCAGTGCCTCAGGGCAGTAATGAGGCTAACAACACAGAGCCACAGCGCCCAGTCACCTTGCAAGGGGTGGTGTGGGGCTTGCCGATCTTGTCCCATCAGTAGCCTCACCACACAGGGACAATAAAGAACTTGACCAGGATGACGGCCCCATGGATGACAGCGGCTGCTTTCTTTGAACACTTAACATCCAGCCAACATGTCCATTGTCTCCGATGGTGACAGATGCCTTGAACCAGGTCTTCCGGCCTGCATGTGTATGCTTTTGCACAGGCACAATCTTCAAAACTGAGTCCTTGAGGGATGCTCCCAGGAACGAGGCAATGGTCTCTGATTCCTTGACAGCAGGGAGAAGAGATAGATTTCCTCTAGGGACTTGATCTTCTTGTCCTTGACCAGGCAGCCCAGTTTGGTGACAGGGATCCACTCCTTGTCCTCAGCCTTGCCTCCATGAGTTCTGTGGCCTCAGCCTGACCCTGACCCCAGCCTCAACCTTGGCCCGGAGGCTGCTGCCAGATCCTGCACAGAAGCCTCCTCGGACCCCCAGCCTCCCATTCCAGGGCCCTCCTGCAGCAGCGGTGTCACCTGCCACTTGTTTCCTCAGAGAAGAAGCAATAAAACCAATCTTTAAAACCTTAAAGGAAAGTAATTCAAGCTGATGTTGATGCACCAGTAATAACATTATAATTTAACTTCCTTTCTCTTGTATTCTCTCCATTTCACTGATGAAGAAAGAAGCTGTAGAAAGTCTTATTACCTCAGGTTAGAGCAGGACCCAGGAATGAAAATTAGTAATTGTTCACTCTTGAGGCAGCATATTCGGTGCTAACTACGTAATGTTACTCATTCACTTCCGTGTCATCCTCTTTTGTTTTTGTTTTGGAAATGATTTTGAGAATTATTGCTAAGGCCTGGGTAATTGCTCTTTAATTTTCTTTGGCTACAGAATGAAACTTTTTATTGTCAATGCACCTTAATATAATTTCCTTCATAAAGAAAGGTAAGTGGTTGTGATATAGAAAGTCAGGTTCTGTATATGTAATATGTTTCCATTTTTTGTTTCATAAGTACTGTTGGTATTTATTATAAGCAAGAATAATAAAGATAGGAACTGTGTATTGCCCAGGCATTTTATGTATTTTCTTCAGTAATAAAGGAAAATGGTTTTGTAATGAAGTTGGGTTTTGTGCAGTAAGTTTCAGTTGTTTTTGTCCCTAGAAGTGTCTTTGTCTTTCTTATAAGCATCAGTGGTCAAAGGTAGCCTCCCTGGCCTTGTTGTGTAAGAGAAGGGTTACCGTTTGCTCCTCTTAGTCTCGGTAGCAGCTTGGAAAGCTTCACTAAAAAATGCAACCTGTATAATTTTTGATGGCTGTATTTTTTTCTGGTTATAAGTCATCCATGTCTTGATGTATTTGAAGTAAAATAGAAATATGAATGCTGTCATTACATGAATGTGATGATGAACCAATGTACTAGATAATAATTTATTGTAATTTATCAAAGTATAAAATAATGCAAGTAATTTATTGAAGTATAAAGTAATGCAAGTAAATTTAAATGGTATATTTGAAAATCCTGAAGTATGTTTATCATTTTATCTGTTTAATTCAGATGTATTTATTATTTGACCATGCTTCAGCAAGTTAGAAAAATTTAGAAAAAAAGTCAGATGGCAGAGCCTGAGTAGCATTTCTGTGTTTTGTCCCTGTGAAGACTGGCACACAGCCATTTAACCGCGCGATGCTCTTCAACGTGGGCTTCAAAGAGGCCATGAAAGACGGTGTGTGGGACTGCGTCATCTTCCACGATGTGGACCACCTCCCCGAAAATGACCGGAACTATTATGGGTGTGGAGAAATGCCACGTCATTTTGCAGCAAAGCTGGATAAATACATGTATATGTAAGTAATGTGCAGTCTTCCTCATATTGTATAAAGAACGGTATCATCATTGCATGTCTGCATCTGAGATCGTTCAAAGCCTAAAGACTGTGTTTAGTTCCGGCCCGCCCTCAGAGGGAGCCAGGCTGAAGAGTCGCTTGTCCGTCTCTAGGTTCTTCCTCACACAGAGGTTTGTGTGGCGTGCTGGGCAAGAGCCTGGTTTCTGCAGTCAAGCAAGTGTGGACGTGACCTCTGGTTTCCACACTGAACAGTTATAGGAGTTGATTAGGTACTTGCATCTCTGAACGTTGGTCTCCTCGTCCACTGGCGTAGTTGAGCCCATCCTTGGGACTGCGGTGTGATCCCACGGGCTGGGCCTGCCGTGTGGGCAGCAGCACCTGCTGTCTCCCTTCCGCTTCCCTTCTCTAGTGATGTTTCAGTGGAGAGAGGGTCCCCTCCCCTGCAGCGCCTCTTCTCCTTCCTCAGCTATGGATTCTTGACATGGTTTTAACAAGAAGAAAGTTTTTCATTCTCTGACTGGAGATGCCTTGAATTGTAAACAGTCGTTGAAGCTGTGAGAGTAACTTTTTATTTTTTATTTTTTGAATTACTGTTTACATTCAGTATTATTTTTGTATTAGTTTCAGGTGTACAGCATAGTGGTTAGACAATCACATACTTTACAGAGTGTTGCCCCTGGTATTTCAGTGCCTGCCTGACACCACACACAGTCATTACGATATTACTGACTATATTCCCTGTGTTACACTTTACATCCCCATGACTGTTTTGTAACTACCAATCTGTGCTTCTCAATCCCTTCAGTGTTTTCACAAAGTCTCCCGACCTCTCTCCCCTCTGACAGCCATCATTCTGTTCTCTGTCAGTGAGTCTGTCTCTGCTTTGCTTATTTGTTTATATGGGCCTTTAGATTCTGCATATAAGTGAAATATGGTATTTGTCTTTTTCTGACTGACTTATTTCACTAAGCATAATATCCTCTGTGTCCATTCATGTTGTCACAGATGGTAAGATTTAATTCTTTTTATGGCCAAGTAATATTCCATTGTATATATGTACCCCAACTTTTTTATCCACTTGTCTACTGATGGGCACTTGGGTTGTCTCCATGTCTTGGCTATTGTAAATAATGCTGCAGTGAACACAGGGGTGATACGTTCTTCTGCATTAGTGTTTTGGGTTTCTTCGTATATATACCAGAAGGGAAATCACTGGGTTATAAGGCAGGTCCATTTTCAGTTTTTTGAGGAACCTCCATACTGTTTTCCACAGTGGCTGCACCAATCTGCATCCCCACCAGCAGTGCACAAGGGTTCCCTTTTCTCCACATCCTCACCAACACTTGTTGTTTGTTGTTTTATTTTCATTTCTCTGATGATTAGTGATGCTGAACATCTTTTCATATGTCTGTTGACCATCTGTATGTCCTTTGGAGAAGTGTCTTTTGAGGTCCATTGCCTATGTTTTAATTGAATTAGGTTTTTTTGGCATTGAGTTATATGAGTTCTTTATAGATTTTGATAGTAACTCCTCATCAGACGTATCGGTGAATATGTTCTCCCATTCTGTGGGATGCTGTGACAGTAACTTAAATTGACATGGAAGCATGCAGGTGTAATCTAGGAAAGAGATCGTGGTTTTCACTGGCTAATGGAATGGGAGAGGAGAGAAAACAGGGGAGCAGGGGAGATGATTCCGATGTGACTGCTTAGCCTGCTGCCTGACCTGCAGGTAGAGAAAGGCAATGACACAATCAGGTGAATCAGCACTGAAACAAGAAAAGAACAGCTTTTCCTTGTTTTGCTGGTTCTTCTTGTCATTAGGAAGGCTTTTCCTTGATACCACAGTATCTGACCTCCAAGTCTGGCACTTCCTTGGGAAGGTCACTCGGTTTAGGATCTGGTTTTAGGAATTGTTGCACTTCTGACAACAATTTTGGTTAGCCTGCTGGAGTCAAATTAGATTCAGTGTAATTGATTTTCACTTAAAAATAGTATAAAGGTCATAAACTATCATAAAAAGAAAATTATAAATTATAAATTATTCTTTTACTTGAAAATATTAATTTCTTATGAATAAAATATTCATACCTACCTAGATTAATCCGAGGGTGAATTGGGTATATTGGAAGTTCGGATATTAGAATGCTAGCTTAGGGAGAGGGTAGCAGGTCAGGGTGTGGCTGGGTAGTGCAGACTTCAGCCAGGAAAAAGCCTGATGGAGTGTGTCTGCCCAGAAATGATGTCTATGCTCCTATGGCTGCTGAATAGAAAGCTCAGGTCCCCAGACTGGTGTCCTTCCCCCCGTGGACAGTGTAAGGCAAACTCTACTAGAGTTCTGCTTGCTTGAACTCCCACTTTCTATTTTTTAGTTTATCGGTTTTGCTTTCATTTTATCTAATCTTTTTCATCCTGGGTATAGTCCATTTGGTTATTGCCACTTAAGCAGAACAATAAATGGAATTAATGTGCTTGCCAATTTAGACATGTCAATAAACACACACACACCTACTGATCTCAGGATTCTCCCAAATCACTAGCCTGGGCAAGAATAATCCAACTGGCCCTGCCCAGGTGACTCAGTTGTTTGGAGAGTCATCCTGTACAGCAAAAGGTTGTGGGGTCAATTCCCAGTCAGGTTACATACCTAGGTTGTGGGTTTGATTGCCAGTCAGGGCACATATGGGAGTCAACAACCAATCATTGTTTCTCTCTCACATTAATATTTCTCTCTCTCCTTCTCTCCCTCTCCCTTCCTTTCTCTCTGAAATCATTCAAAATACATCCTTGGGTAAGGATTAAAAAAAATAATAATACAACTGGTGCGGGAAACACCAGTTGCTTAACCACACCAACAATGCTCATTGACCCTCTTGAATCCTAAATTGTATTACAGAAATCCTAATTTCTTAAGTGGGGGCCTTGTGAGGTCTCCTGGAGCAATATGGTTGTCTTTGGGGTGCAGGTTGCTGTTACTTCTGTCTTGGGGTGCCTTTGGCCCAGGGTGGAGCTAAGGTTGCTTTTTCCTGCAACGTTGGAGTTCCAGGTGGAAGCTGCCTATTCCATCTTCTGTGGCCACACAAGATCCCAGCTGGCAAATAGCTCCTCCCCACAGGGGATGAGGCAAGAGTTTCTTCAACAAAAAGGGAAATCGGCTTCCTCCCTTTCTCTGAGGCAATTGTGCTACAGCCCCAGCCAGATTTCCTTCATCTGGATTTTCAGATGCCATACGTGGTTGTGTTTTCTCTCCTGGCCCTTCACGCTGGCCTGGCTTTTTTAGGGGCTCTAGCACACTACTCCCCAACAAGACACACTCAAGTCTGCAGTCTGGGGGTGCTACTCGATGTCAGAAATCCTTTCTATATCTAAATGAATAATTTAGTTTGACTAATTTCTTAGAGCATGAGTTAAAGGTAAGGAAAATAAAATCCAAATTTAGAAACATAGTCATTTGTCAGAGAAAGACAAATACTATATGATTTTAGTTCTATGTAGAATCTAAAAAAAACCCCACCACTTTGTAAATACAGAGAGCAGATTGGTGATTGCTAGGGGTGGGTGGTGAGGGGGATGAGATGGCTGAAGGTGGTCAGGGGTACAAGGTTTCAGTTATGAGTTCTGGGATGTAATCTACAGCAGGGTGACTGTAGTTAATAATACTCTATTGTATATTTGAAAGTTGCTAAGAGAGAAGATCCTAAAAGTTCTCATCACAAGGAAAAAGAATTTTCTAACTATGTATGGTGATGAATATTCGCTAGACTTATTTTGGTAATATTTTACAACATATACATGTATACAGTCATGATGTACACCTAAAACTGATACAGTGTTATATGTCAGTTATATCTCCATAAAAAGTCATTTATCTAAATATCAGTACATTAAAAATAAATGTATTTGTAACTAATCAGAGTAATTTTGGAGTATAATCCAAGTAGACATGTTATAGGAATAAGCAGCTTGTCATTTTAAAATTAAATACTAGACTTGTCTTTACTAATATTCATTTATACTGGTCTGTAAAATAAATAGTATGTTTATAATAAGTTCTATTAATTTTGATGATTTTGTTACCTTCACAACATCTAACATTGCACTGACAGCTATTGATGGATTTAATTAAGTTTGCTTTGTTGTCACAATAAAGAATTTGAACACTGGGTTTTGAGAATTATAATGTAATAATGCTAAATATTAAATTTAAATTACCACGGGTGTTTTACATAACACATTTAGATGTACTTATTTTACTAGAGTATAAAAGTATTTTGTTTCTTGGAGTACTTTACATTTCCCAGAATAGAATTTAATCAACGTAATTACTTATATGGAAAATAGGGGTGCATTTTGCAAGGCATGTAAAAGACTGAAAACAATTCCATGTGGCAAACTGGTTTGATTTTATTTTTTGGATGCTCTATTCTGCTTTCTTCTTAGTCTTCCGTATAAAGAGTTTTTCGGTGGTGTGAGCGGACTGACAGTGAGCCAGTTCAGGAAGATCAATGGTTTTCCTAACGCCTTCTGGGGCTGGGGAGGAGAAGACGACGACCTTTGGAACAGGTATGTGGAGGTGCGAGGTGCTCAGTAGCAGAATTTCCACAAATTCCCTCTCTATTAGGTAGATTGTACTTTGCTATTCCAAGAGAAGATTCTTTGGGGTGGAAAACTTTTTAGATTCCTAAATCCTACTTTGTGTTTCTCCTTTTTTTCACTAGGAGAGCCTTCTGAAATTGTTAATGACACACCCATTAGAGCATTCCTTTGCATTTTAAGTTGAACTCATTATTTTCGATGTTTATGTCAGATTTTATTTCCTTATATTTTCACTTCCATATATTGTAGAGTTCACTATGCTGGATATAATGTAACAAGACCAGAGGGAGACTTGGGAAAATACAAATCTATTCCTCATCATCATCGAGGTGAAGTCCAGTTTTTAGGACGGTAAGTTGAATATCATCTTTAGAGACCAAGTTCAAAATTATTTAATGTGAAAGATTTAAAATACACACTGCACCCAAAAAATCTTCTGAAGGGAATTTTTCTGTCCATGTCATTTTTTTTAGAAGTGAAGCATTTTTTGTGCTTGTTTTGAAGAGATATACATACATCTGCATACACACATAGTCATATTATATTAAAGGGCCCAGTTAACTGTTTCTATAAATGTGTTTTCTTAACATAAAACATAATACACTTTATAGCTGAAGGATGTCTAAGTCATAAGGGCGCAGAATAATTTTTTCAGGTGGCATTTAAAACTCATACAAATGCTAATTTATAACAATGGTTTAGAGGGGTTTTTAGTTATGTGTGAGAACCAGAAATTGTGAAGAGCATTAAATGTTTCAATTTACAAGAATGACCTTGAGCATATTCCCCATCAATTTTTCTTTTTGAACATGTTTGCTACTTTGTTTCCTCTCCAACACTATAGGTATAAATTGCTAAGGTATTCAAAAGAGCGCCAGTACATCGACGGGCTGAACAATTTAATATACATGCCGAAAGTGCTGGTCGATAGGTTGTACACAAACATATCTGTAAACCTCATGCCAGAGCTAGCCCCAGTTGGGGACTATTGAAGAAGGCGCTCTCATGGCGGGACGGACCACAGTGCGGGACCCTAAACTTGGAGTGCGCTCTTGATAGAGGTCAGCGAGTGGATGTGTCGGGGTGCGCGCATCTGTAGAAGAGCCGGCAGTCCTCAGCGTTCCTCTGTGGGATTGTCTGCAGTCAGCCTGCTTCCTCCCGCCCTCTGTCAGAGACACACCCCCTTGGCGAGTGCTGCAGAGATCAGAAGCCCTGGAAGTTCAGAGCTCCCTATATAAAGAAAACATTTTTATACTGAAATCTATAATTTAATTCAAGAGAATGCTTTATTTCTGTTTAAACATATTTTGTACATATGTGATGTAAATTAATGTGTTTAAATTGTTGAAAAATAAGATGCGTTACTGTTACAGTTTTGCATGTAATTGGTTATGCCTTTATTGGACTTTTATAGACCTTTTTTTATTTGCATGGAAAAAAAAACAATGTAAATTTATGTCACTATTAAAAGGTTAACCCTTGTGTGAAATGAAGGAACTGTCAATAATTGACAGCCAACTAACACAGTAAACTGTTATACTAGTTTTGAGCTTTAGACCTTCAGCCTTCTGTGTGGAAGAAGGCACAGCTTTCGTAGGGTCCTAAAGGGTAGAAGGAGCAGCTTAGACAGCTTTTTTCCTGCCAGGATTACCTATAATTTTCCTGCTTGCGATCTCATCAGATTTTGCTAAATCACAACCATGATGTTTATGCATATTGCATGGGTATTACCAAGAAAATCTTAAAAGTTGTGATGTGACATGATATAAAGGACCTCTTCATGTTAAATGTTTTTCCTGTACCTCTGGTGTAAGTGTCAGGGATTTCGTGCCTCAAAAAATGTCCCTAAGGTTGTGTGTGTCTGTATACTGTTTTTTGTTTGTTTGTTTGTTTTAATAGTGAATAGCACTTTTATTATTTTGAGTTCAGAAGAGCCAAACATTTTTTATTTAAAAAAATATCAAAACAATTTTTTAGAAGAATAAGTTATATGGAAAACCCAATAGTACTTATAATATACAAATGAATTATACTATTAGATAAGAAATTAAATGTTCTATTTTTATGAAGATAAATGCTTAGTAGATAAAAATAAATTTTAAGTTCAACTCTCAGACTCATAGAATTTCAAGTTTGGAAGGGATTCTTTTTAATGTTGGCCAATTTCACTCAAACTGTATTTTTTTTCACTTTTAAGAAATTATATTGCTGGTGTTAATTATTAAAATTTCCCCACTAAAGCATTATTTATAACAATGCTATAAAGAAGTATAATAGAAGAATATTATAACAGATAATCAGTTATTTAAATACATTGATGTTATCAGGCCCTTCTCGGAAAACAGGTTTTAACCACCTGACATCAAGTATATTACTTTATCTTAAATTGGGATGAAGTTTTTATGGCAAAATCAAACAATATTTTTACTTTAAATATTATCAATTATTGTTACTCAAAGATTCTTTAAAATATCTTAAGGTATTTTCACAAATTTAAAATGAAAAACCGTGCATCTATATAGTGAATCTTCAGTAACAACGAAGAACAATAAGCAGCTATATCTGAGAGATGTTTGGATAGCATTCGCCTCATGGATTGTTCACCTGAAACACAAATACAGTTATTTATCTCAGGTCATAAGTTTAGTTTTTGAAGTTGGCATTTTCTATGACAATATTGGTAACACAAATGACCACAAAACAAATCACAAAATAATGAAATTCTTGTACTTTGAGAAAACTGATAGCTTTCTGTTATGGTACCAAATAGAATTTCTCCAAATTTTTTTCCTAGAAACACTTCCAAAATATTCGTCTCTACTGTTTTTTTGCCTATACTGAAAATAATGAAAAATCAAACCTGAAAAGTAAATTTGTTCTTAGTTTGTCTGTCCATTTTCTGTCTCTCATAGTCAATGTAATTTTTTAATTCAGTGTAATGAAAGAAAGCCAGTTGGAAAAGTTACCATTTGTTGTTCACTAATAAGATAGTAGGGGCATAGGAGCATAATTAATTTATGAAATAATTAACTATTTTAGTTGTGGGAAAAATTAGGGCTGTTCCTGAATTTTATTAGGAAAGCATTTATTTAATATGGATGTGCCCACACTTTGGAATCTTTTCATTTTGATATATATTGTACAATTTTAAGATAACTCAGTTCTACTAGTATCTGCCTTATTTTTTTGGATTAAGTCTAATAGTAATTTTTGTTTTGGGAGTGGGCCATGAGTATTTTGCTTTTTTTCAGTTTTGAGTGTTGTATGTCATTCTGTGAAAATCATCTTATCAGTGTTTTTGTTTTTTGTCTTCTGTTTTGTTTTTAACTGCAGACTTAAAATTGAATTTTGCCTATAGCGACTTACGTGTTTCAATAACTGTGACAGAGTTTTGCCCAATTATGTTTATTATGTGAAAATAAATCTATTTCATAAAAACTAACAAATATATTGCAAATTCGAACTACCTTTTTATAGTTTTGTTTAGTGAGTGTATTAGTGAACACGTATTTTTGCCTACTCCATCAGGTGCCATTCGAGATATGTCTATGGAAAAAGTATTACTTCATTTCTAAACAAATCAGGTCAAGCAAGTGGAAACCTTTCTAAAATTATGAAGACATCCTCTGATAACTTATTCATTGTATTTCTTAGACTCAAAATCAAGAGACATATATAGTGGACATGGAGTTATTATAAGGTCTCTATGGCACTACTGGCAAAGTTATATAGTGCCTTTCAGTTAAGAAGGTAATAATAATGATTAGTGGGCCTATTTGTAGAAAAAGGGAAAGTGTTCCTATTTGCAGTAACATTATATCTAATTTGTAGTGGTGATAGTCATTAAAATCTTTGCAAAAAACTAGAGCTTAATAAATATTTTTTTAAACCTCAATTTAAATTTCTGGTTTAGTTTGTGAAAAGGTATTCTGTAAGGAAATCTTGCTTACAATATTATGTAAGTACAAAATTACATATTACATACTTGCTTATACTTATTTTCCAGCCAAGTGATTGCTGTCTACTTAAAACAAAGTGGAAAAATAAGTAAGACAGTGTTCTCCCTTTTTTTGAGGCTCCCTATGAGTAAAAGCAGATTTCATGTCATTTTATTTGGCATTCACTTGTCTTTGCTCTATTTCGTGTATTTTCTTTTTGGACAAGTATTAGCACTCTAGATTTACTGCCTTGTATTTGCAAGTGTGCCAGTGAGAGAACTCAAATGGCCACAGTGGTGTTCATCAGAAAGAGGGAGTTGGCTTCAGATTAATTTACTGAGATCTGAAAGGCTTTTACATAAATGCACTGAAATAAATGCTAGTAATTTCTTGTATTCTCATTTTTTTTGCTTCTCATGGAAATGTTTGTACTTTTTTATCATTGTCTTTTATGAAATATAATGTTCTAAAGACTTTGTGTGATGATGTAATTATTTTCTCTCGGGAACTTTTTTTGGGTTATCTGTGTTTTTCATTGTTGTTGTTTGATTTCCTAAATTTCAAGTGGATGGTTGGTGAATACCTTAGTGGTACTAAGATTGTGGTATAAGTATAAGATGAGCACAGCATCTGTCTTTTGAACAGTTTAAGTGAAATTCACTAAGAGATCACTCCATAGCTTTTTCCTCAAAAGAAACAGTAATATTTAAATATTGGTCCTCACAGAAAACTAAAAATGGAACTGCCTTTTGATCCAGTCATTGCACTGCTGGGATTATATCCTAAGAACCCTGAAACGCCAATTCAAAAGAACCTATGAACACCAATATTCATAGCAGCACAATTTATAATAGCCAAGTGCTGGAAACAACCTAAGTGCCCATCAGTAAATGAATGGATCAAAAAACTATGGTACATTTACACAATGGAATACTACACAGCAGAGAGAAAGACGAAGCTCCTACCCTTTGGGACAGCATGGATGGAACTGGAGAGCATTATGCTAAGCTAGACGGTGAGGGACAAATACCATATGATCTCACCTTTAACAGGAACCTAATCAACAAAACAAACAAGCAAGCAAAATATCAACAGAGACATTGAAATTAAGACTAATCTGACAGTAACCAGAGGGGAAGTGGGAGGCGATAATGGGGAGAGGTGGGAGAGGGTTTTCAGGAACAACTATAAAGGACACATGGACAAAACAAAGGAGGGGTGGAATCAGGGGAGGGTGATGGGGATGGCTGGGATGGGGGCAGCGTGGCAGGGGGAAAATGCAGACAACTGTACTTGAATAGCAATAAAATTTAAAAAAATGACAATAGCCAACACAAAAAATTTCTCCTCAATACAATTAATAATCTATTGTATCAAGATGAATACTCAAGAAGTAATTTTCAGCATTACTTTTCTCCTCCCTGTACAACTTCAGTAAACTAACCTGGTTTTATACTCAATTCCCTTCCTGTTTTTTAGGTATCAAGTAGTATTGAAGATCCTGAAGGTTAATAGTCAAATCTCAAAAATGCCTAGGAACTAGATTTGTATTTGGGCTAGATTGTGAGATCATGATTTTATCAAGTTATTTGTATATTGAATTTTAAGTATTATTACTTACTATGCATAGTATGAGCTACTAGGATATTACCACTATATATCACAAATGAAGCCAATCATTAAATCATAATCATTCAGTGATTTAAATGATGCAAAGCCATGAAGTGGGGTCGGCTTAGTTGGCCCCATGTTTTTACCTATAGTAGTAATTTATCCAATAATGAAACATGACTAAATTTAATGATCTTGTGTATATATTATTTTGCATTGGACTTAAGGTTGTGGAGGTATTCTGAACCAAAATTGTTTTATTTAAGGAAGTCTCTTCTTAAAGAGAAGGCACCGTATTGACCTTGATTTAAGTGAGTTCAGAAAAGATAGTATTGAGTTGGCCAAAAAGTCTGTGTAGTTTTTTCCATAAAATAAAAAACACATTTTTCATTTTCACCAGAAACTTGATTAATTTGGATATTTTGAGTATATCAGCTATCTCCCAATGGAATAACATTGATTATTCTCAATTAATATATTGATTTGATCACTATCAACTTCGACTGGTCTACCTGCACATGAAGCCCCGTCCAGCGAGAAATCTCCAGCACAAAACTTCACAAACTACTTGACACGTTCGATCAGTCACAGCCCCTCTTCTGTACACTGTACAAGTCTTTTTTCTGTTTCAGTTGTGTTTTTATTTTTCTTGAAATAATAAAGCATGATATGCCAAAGATGTTGCTTATTTTATTCTATCTTCAAATATTAAAGTGGCTACACAAAAATTCAATTTTGATAAGTTTTTTTAAATGCATGCTGATAGGCGAGCTGTCACAATACAATCTAACAAAATTATTCTGAATTTGCAGTCGAGGACAACTAAGTGCAGCTGGAGCCATATTATGGGAAAAAAAAAATGAACTTTTTGGCCAAGCCAATACATCTGTCAAAACTATATTACTATTAAAAGAAAAATACATGGGTTTAAAAATAAAACGTCTGTCACAACACATTGCTATAACATCTTGTAAGTGGACCTGAATTTCATCGCTAATGTAACCTTTCCAATTTCATCAGTTGAAGCATGTGGTTGCCAGGATCTCCAAGAGGTATCAGGCATTAACTCCTGATCCTCAAGGAGTTTACTGTCTTCTCTGTGTAATACTGAGGTAGAAACTGAACCCTCATCCTACGAGGCGAGGGCCTCAACGGTGGCCTCTTCCAACACTGGTTTTATATTCCACTACTGCGGTGCTCGGCCACTAGGGCAGCTATGCAGGAGCAGCCTTTCTCCAGACACAGGACAGTTCTCAGCTTAAGCATTGCGCAGTCCTTCAGAAGGACCGCTGAGATAACGGCTCTCCTGCTATGGACCTTGAAGCTTGGAAGTAACGTTTAGGAGGGCTGCGAGAAAGGTGGTTATAAGCAGAGACTCGGGAATTAGCCTGACCTGAATTTGAATTCAGGGATCCGCTATCATTAGGTGTGACATTTTAGCAAAATCATAAGCTCTTGTGGTCCTCAGTTTCCTGATTTCTCAACTGAGGGTGATAGGAACTACTCAAGGATTGTTGAAGTGATTAAATAAGCCTAATATTAATAAGAGCCTAATATATTTTGCCAAAACTTGGCTCAGATTAAGTCAGTTTTCAGCTTTAGAGTAACAACCTTTTCTTTCATGCAAATTGTCTCGGATCATAAAGAATGATACCACATTCTTCAATTCTCTTAGGACGTGAAGTCAGTGGTTACCCAATATATTACATGATAATGTACGTAAACAATTAGTAAAACTGGCAAAAGTGCACAATTAAAATTCAGCAGTCACAGTCATGAGAAGTGTAGCAAATGGGAGTCAGGCTCTTTTCTCAGAGGGTTGTGTGATTTTAGGTAGATGGTTTGGAAAGCACCTACCATACCACTTAGCTTAAGCTCATGGAAGGCATTCTGTTGCTTGTTCGTTGTCAGTATTACAGCTGAACTAGTAAATGTCCCCATGGGCCTGACTGCCTGCTTTTTCTTTCCTACCTTGGGTTTGGGGTTTGGCTTTCACCCATCCTTGATTTTCTTAGGAGACTCTTCCTCTGCCATCTATTCTTTCTTCTGGTCAATAATTCCCTTTCTAGGACCACTGTCTAGCCCTGTCCAATAGAATGTTCTGTGATGCTGGAAATACTCTGTGGCTGTGCTATTCAATATCATAGTCATCAGGTTCATGTGGCTATTATGCATTTGCAATGTGAATTGGGCAAGTAGGGAACTGGATTTTTAATTTTGTTGAATTTCAATGAATTTAAATAGGCACGTACAACAGGTGAGCTCTTATACTTGCAAAACTTTAACTGCGTGGTCCCCCTAGTTACATGCAGGAGATTCCCAGGCTGTAGCTGCAGCTCACAATTCTTAGTTCCTGAACCACAGTATCAACTTATTGGTCAGCTCCACTTGCTTGTCATAAACTAAATTTATCATAACCCCTTTCAAAACCTAATCTTCATTCTGCTTTACCATCATCTACTTAGTAACTCAAGAACAGGTCTGAGCCCTCCCTCTTCTCTGTACCGTCAACATTAACTGTACCTTGTAAGTCTCCAGTCCATCTGGTCTTTCCTTTACACAACTACCTGGATCCATCAGGGGTTTTTTTTTTTCTTTTTTTGAACTTAAATTTTCTCTTTTTTTTTGGCAGTAAACTGAGGTATTGTATATTTTTCCATTACCATTTAGTGTTCTTATATCCCCCTCCTCCCAGCAATCACCAACCTCACTGTTGTTCATGTCCACGAGTCCTTTTTCCTCTCCCAGTTTTTTCTTACTACAGAGGTGTGCTGTTTTCTTTGAATCCATCTTCCATATTGCCAAGGAAAGTGTGTCTCTTGAAATACTCCCTTGCTTTAAAATCTTTCAGTAGGACCTGTAGGGTGAGGTCCATGTATTTCTGCCTCTCACTCCAGGTCCTTGATAGCCTGAATTTCCTCTCCAGGACCAACAGCTCACCCTGCATTCATATTGCAGCCTTTAAATTCTCCAGCTACCTGTGAGCTACTCCCAGCAGCCAGCATCATGCCCCTTTGCCTTTGCACGCCATCTTTTCTATCCTCATCCACCAAACGATCTGCTGTGTATCTCTTAAGATTTGATATGCTCTTCTGGAAGCCTTCTCTGGCCAACCCAAGTAAAATTTGCTGCTCTTTTCCTTGCACACCTGCCCTATAGTACACGAACCCTATTAAAGTAGGTCTTACACTATTATGTTTATTTGTACACTTTTTCCCTCCCAAAGATTGTTAGCTCTTTGAGAGCAGTAGGGTATGCCAATCATTTTTGTACCCCAGCGTCCAGTGCAGGGCTCAGAATGAATGATACTGTTGGGAGAACACTGCCATCTAGCAGGAAAGGACACACCACAGCATTCTAAATTACTGTTCCACTGATGCACATATGCCACACCTAACTTACTGAACCGTGTTAAGTAGGATCAGTGCCTTAACTATGACAATTAAGTGTCATCGTCAAAATGGGTTTGTACCCACCTGCAACAACATCTGAACAGAGAGCCAGGCTCGTCTTTTTTGTTCAATGTAATTTTAAAATTTAAAAATATTTACTAAGCTTTAGAAAATTAATTATAGATTAGTGTATAAAAGGAAAAACGGCATAGTTAAGAATTCACTGCCAAGATCGTTTTTATTAAGTAAACAGATCATACATGGAAAGTGAAGGTCACCCCGCAAACTGAATGTCACAAGACACTAATACGATGGCAGAGTTTGAGAGCAGATGCTGAAAACATCTGTTTGGCTTATCAAAGTGAAGGTGTTGATTTACCTCTGGAACATAATTTACATCTGAGGTAGTTTGAAAACTGTATCTGGCTTATGTCCAAGGATGATTCTGACTTTTTATTACACAGTCCTTCATCCCTACCCCTTCCTTCACCTGCTCTTCCCCATCCTTTCTTCTTTTTCTCCACTGCGGTGTTGAGAATCAGGAAAAATCATGCTGGCTATTAGTTTTCCTGGAGTCTGAAATCCTGTGAATGCATTTTTCAGGCAGAACAGGGTCACTATGGAAACCAGACTTCTCCTTCATTAGGCTCTTATCCCTTGACCTTGTAGAAATGCCATTTGCATAGGGTGATTCTGTAGTCCTTCAAGCTGTCTAGCAACTTGTGGCAGCCTTGTCCTCAGCCTCTTTAACCCCAATATTTATGGGCAATTTAATCACCTACTGTGCACTGAGTGTTAGGAGCATGTGGGGGTGGAGGAGGCAGGTAGAATTCATCTTGGTTTTTCTCAGGTTCCCTTTTGGAAAAGTGACAGGTGTATACATAAAAGGTGTCTGCTTGCTGGTGTACACTTTCGTAGGTTCTTAGACTCCAGAGGTCAGACTTTTTGGCAGAGGGTGGGAAGGGGGAGCTTTTCTTTTTCTTTTGGTCTGCTTCTGTTGGCATTCTGGGTTGCAGATGTCTCTAGCTCCCAGGATGGGATCAGGGAGGAGGCCCAAAATAAAAAAATTCCCTGGAACTCACTGCTGGGTTATTCCTCGAGTCTGGGTCTCCCTAAGCAGTTCACCTTTACTCCACCCTTAGAGTCTTCTGGTAGGGTTTGTTTTTTGTTCTTCAGTCATCAGTGGGAGAAGAAAAAGGAATGAGTTCACTCCATCTTGTCCAACTCACATAAAAATGTCACATGAAAAGAAAGGTACAGAACTGTTGACTACCAGAGGGAAGGTATGTTGACTATCGATGTCCACATGGTGGTGGTGACATTGCACTATGATTTTGCAGGATGTCACCATGGGGTGAAGGACTTGGGGAAGGGTGCAGGGATCTCTGTATTATTTCTTACAATAGCACATGAGGCTAAAATGACTTCAAACTAAAATATTTAATTTAAAAAGAGGCAAAGAGTTCTGTATGAAAGATGATCAAGTCCACTAACAATAAGAGGCATACAGATCAAAATTACATTGAAGTATCAATTCTGATTTTTCAGATTAGCAACTACCCCCAAATCTCACCACCGCTATCGGTGAGCTTGTCTAGCACTGGGCACTCTTGTACACAGGACGCAAAATGCCACAACCTCCGTGGAGGGAAACTGAGCTATATCCAACAAGTTACTAAAGTACTTATGCTTTGTCCCAGAAATCCTTTTTTAGGCTTCTACCCTAAAGACACATTTTACAGATATGAAACAACCTATGCACATGTTTATTCATGGAGGGATTAGAGTAGCAAAATGGAAGCACCTGAATATCTGGAGGGAGCTGGTTGGACAGGCTCTGGCCAGCTCCACACTGGAGCACTCCTCGGCCGTATGAAAAGGAGGCGGGAATTCTATGCTCGGATATGTATTGGTTTCCCGGCTGATGGTGCCCCGTGGGAAAAAATAAGGTTCACACACTATATAAAGTGAGGCTTTTTGTGAATGAAAGAAGGGGAAATACAAATGTGTGTATTTGCTTATTTTTTAAAAAAGAGTGAGTGGCAGGACAAACCAGAAACGAATGCAAGTGGTGGTCTTGGGTTGGCAGTTCTCAGGGACTGAACCATGTCCCTGTTTTTCTATAATAAAAAAAATGAAATTTAAAAACAAACCCTGTTGCTGATTTTAAACGGAGACACATTTTTAAAATTATTTGGACAAAAGAGAACCAATGTTTAGTGTGTTATTTTTCATTAATTAAAGATTAACTTTGGCAAGTAGAAAACAAATCGTATTTAGTCATTGTTCTTGCTGAATTATATGAATGTAACTAATTCTGCGATTTCATGTTTTAATGGGTCTTTTTTTCTTCCTATTTTTATGGTGCTTTGTTGTTGTTGCTGTTGTTCGCAGTTTACTTTGCTTTGTTAATGTGGGGAAAGTAACAGCTACCCTTTTGTGGCTCCCCTGCCTGGGTTTCCCAGAGAACCTGCCTTCACCGCATCCTCCTCGGAGGAGGAGTCCACACACCCTAGCTTGCCTGGCCACAGCTCGCTGGACCAGGGGTCCACCAGAGACAGCACAATGCCAGGCAAACAAAGCCAACCAGATTCTCAGCAATTTGAAGGGGCACAGGGACTGAGGCAGTTAATTTGTGAGGGGAGAACTGACCCTGAACCCAAATTTTCTTCTTTATGGTTGAGCAGAGAAGCTGGTCTGCAAAGAGAATGAAAAGAGGACTCACATTAGGAATCCGACAGCCCAGAGACAGAGAGAGAAAAATGTAGTTACTTCAGTTCCTGACAGCTTTCCAGCCCCGGTCCCTGGTGAGGCCCAGCTGTGTCCCTGCCATTTGTGTTCTGTGAGATACATATGAATCCTTAAATGAATACCTTGTCGTTCAAGCTAGCTAGACTGAGAATGTAATCTTAAATCAAATGACCCCTAGTTAAGACACTGCATTTCTCTCTTAGAAAGGTTTTTGACCTCATTATAACCAATTTTGATTATGCCAATCAAAGTTACCAACTATTTATAATCAAGCGTGTTCAAGCATACAAAGAAACAGCCCTACCGGGGTGAGATGTCTTTGAGGACAAGGGTCATTTCTTTTTCATCTTTAGCTGGCACTCTTAATGGGAGTTTAACAAATATTTGTTCAATGAAGCTTTTTTTTTTTAGTTGTAATAGTTAGAGTATGGCTTCCACCTTTTTTTTCTAATTGCTTTTTTCTGAGGCAATAGAAGGTAGAATCTCAGGGGATACATTTTCAATGTGCATTGGATTTGAGGGGCTACAGATATTCTGGAACAATTTCCCAGGGATCTGGTACCCATCATTCCCTGCCCAGGAAGTTCTGGGAAGCTGATTCAGGGGCCATGCAGAGTTTGGGAACTGTTGAATGCATGGCACTCTCAGCTGCTGGGTCCTGGTGCTGACTGACATTGGAATCCCTTGGGGAAGTTTTAAAACTATAATCCCCCTTAGGCTATACTTCCAGAAAATGGATTTAACTCATCTGGGTATGGGTATTCTTTAAAATATTTCCAACTGACTCTAAAATGCAGCTAAAATTGAAAACTGACAGTAGATACTACCGAAGTCATTCATGTGGGCTTGCAGCTAATGCCAACTCATGGGATTTTTCAAACAGATGTAGATCTTGGTCCAGGCCTGATTATTCAAGATCACGGTCTTCAAAATGTTTTGGGCCATTAGTAGCAGTATATAAATATTAATATTCACCAGAGGAAGCAAGTACATACAATGGACTAAAGGTCGTTTACTCAATAAATTGTGATGGGAAAGATTAAACTAGACCAACTTCTTACACCACACACAAGAATAAATTCAAAATGGGTTAAAGACTTAAGTGTTAGATCCGAAACCACAAAAATCCTAGAAGAAAACATAGGCAACAAAAATCTCAGACATTGCTCATAGAAATATTTTATCAGATATATCTCCCCAGGCAAGGGAAACAAAAGAAAAAAATAAATGGGACTACATCAAACTAAAAAGTTTTGCACTGCAAAGGAAATCATCAACAAAATAAAAAGACAATCCACAGAGTGGGAGAACATATTCACCAATACATCTGATAAGGGGCTAATATCCAAAATTTATAAATAACTTACAAAACTCAACACCAAAAAAAAAACCCCATTAACAAATGGGCAGAGGACCTGAATAGACACTTCTCAAAAGAGGACAGACAGATGGCCAGTAGACATATGAGAAGATGCTCAATGTCACTAATCATCAGAGAAATGCAAATTAAAACCACAATGAGATACCATCTCACACCTATCAGAATGTTATCATCAATAAATCAACAAACAAGTGCTGGCAAGCATATGGGAAAAGGGGAACCCTTTTGCACTGTTGGTGGGAATGCGATTGATGCAGTCACTATGGAAAGCATTATGGAGATATCTCAAAACATTTAAAATGGATCTGCCTTTTGACCTGGCGATTCCACTCTGGGAATATATCTCATGGATCCCAAAACACTAACGCAAAAGAGCATAAGCACCCTATGTTCACTGAGGCATTATGTACAATCACCAAGATATGGAAGCAGCCCAAGTGTCCATCAATAGATGAGTGGATAAAACAACTATCAGACATTTACACAATGAAATACTACCCAGCCATAAAAAGAAGAAAATTTTACCCTTTACAACAGTATGGATGGACCTGGAGAACATTATGCTAAGTGAAAAAAGCCAGTCAGAGAAAGATAAATACCGTATGTTTCACTCATATGCTGAATCTAATGAACAAACTGAACTAATGAGGAGAATGAGGATGGACTCAAAGATAGACATCAGGATGACCACTAGTTGAGGAGGAGAGATGTTGGAGGTGGAGGGACTGAGCAAAAAGGAAAAAGGACTTGTGGACGTACGTGGACAACAGTGTGGTGATTACACGGAGGAGAGGGATATGAAAGGCCTAAATGGCAGTGGGAAAAAATGCAATAAAGACTTGCTAAAAGCCATTTTCTGGGAGTAAATGTAATTTTTTTTTAACTCTAGGCCTCGAAGCTATAGTATTATAATTATCAGCCCCATTGGGAGAACAAATTGAATAAAAATAGCGAAACCACAGAAATTTAGAATAGGAATAGAACTTTAAAATTATCTAGTTTATTTCCTTTGCTTTCTGTTTATTTTATTAGATATCAATTAAAACAAAAATAAATAAAAATGGAATTTCCCACCCTTCCCCTGGAAATTGTAACAACGTTTAGGTTCCCTGTTCTCCCTACCTCAGCCCTGCGATTAGGCCATAGAGAACACTGACCAGATCATCACGCTTCTTTACTGTCACTAGCTTCCCCATCACCCATGGATTCTTCAACTTCTTAGCATAACCCTTCAATCTTATGTCACTCAGTATAAAATATCCTAGTCACGAACTAAATCAAGTTACTTGTCTTTCTCTGCGTATTTAATGTACTCTCACCTTTGTCTCTCTGTAATTTGGTCTCCTCCTCAGGAATGGCTTTTTCCTATTTATTTCCCTGGTGCCCCCTACTTAGCTTCAAAGAGCAAGCTTGGGTGCCCCCTCTTTTGTCAGGCCTCCCGGCCCCCAAGATTCAGAACAAGTGTTTTTTTACTATTTATTCATTTTTATTATGCTACCATAACATTTTAAACATTTTATGGTAATGCTTTCTTTCCTTCTTCCTTTCCCTCCTTCCTTCCTCCCTCCCTCCTCTGTCTTCTTCCTTCCCTCTTGTTTCTTTCTCTTCTCTCTCTTTTTTATCTTTCATGTCTGTCTCCAATTTTAAGAACATTTCCTTGAAAAGAGACCCCAGGTCTTAATACATTCTCATCACTCCAGCACATGATACAGAGTAGATGCTCAACAAATGTGTATAGAATAAAACAAATCCATGTACACTGTCACGGAATGAATAATGCCCCTCCCCCACTCCACCCAAAGACAGCCATGTGCTAATTCCCAGAACCTGTGCAAGGAACTTTGCAAATGTGATTAAATTAAGGGTCTTGAGATGGAGAGACTACCTGGGTTATTTGAGTGACCCAATGTAATGCTGCATTCTTCAGGAGGCCCCACATTTTCATCTCACCATGAAAGAGAAGTCCTGGGTTTCCTCTGGTTGGGCCGAGTTAGATCCCCTGAGCCCCTCCCTCTAAAGTACTCACCGTGAAGAGATTTCACTGACTGATTTAGACCAACAGCCTCCTCCCTCCTCTTTTCCTGGAGCTCAGGGTGAGAGCTTTTCCATCACTACTCAGTGTAAGAGGCGCAAATGGAAAGGATGCTGGCAATGTCGCTAGAATATTCCTCATAGAGTGTTCATAAATTTTACTATGTGCTTGCCTCTAGAAGCCCCAGGCAAGAAGGGCCTTGACTCCTAACAAGGACCCTGTTTCCCATGGGGGCCTCCTGCTCCCTGTGAAGAACTTGACCCCCCAGAGTGCTGGCCCCAGGCAGAGTCCCATCCTATGACACTGCTCTGAGACAAGGCCTGGGATAGCAGAGGGTCTCTGCCTTTCAAGACACTGCAGCAAAACCCACTCAGCAGGCTTTAGTTGTCATTTTGAGTGACCCTTTTGTTCTTTTGGCCCTGGCCCTAGGCAGAGGACATTTTAAATAGACTTTCTATTTTTAAACATCCTCAGTGACAAAGTTCTTGAAATCAATTCAAAGATGCAGAAGCTGGCACTTGATATTTGAACTAGGTTATTCCCGAGAGCTGGTCATCTTTTAGAGTTTCCCACCAAACCGGCCCATTTCTTGTATATTGGTAGGTCATGGTGCCATTTCTCACATGTCAGTATGAGGGGATGCACCACCCTGGTGAAACCCAAGGGGATCGTAAAGGCTCAGATGAGAGCTCTTTGCCTATTCAGAGCCAAGCCTATCACCCATATGTTAAGAAAATATTTATTGAGCTCTGTTGTGTGCTAGACACTGCCTTCCAGATACTTGGAAATCTATTCCAATATATTTTCCAACTGCACTTTCCCAGGGAAGACTGCTGAGTAGAGTTTGTTCAGCTCAGCATGAGCCTTCATCCAGGGAGCTGCCCAGGGCTCTCCCACCAGCCTCAGCGCTCTCTCCCTAAGCCCACCAGTGTCCTCCCCCATCACATCTTAGAACCAGTTTCATAACCTTTTGCCTCCCGGGGAGTGACATTAGTTGTGGTGACAGCAGGTGGGTGACTGTGGAGCCAGGAGGGAAACCCCACACCTGAAGCGTTTATTTGAGCAGGCTGCCTGTCACCCCTCTCTCCTTGCTGGTTCCGGAACAGACCTCCAGCATCTCATTGATTGTCAAAGATGAATTACCATCTGCCTTGGCGTTAAATTAACTGGGGCAGTTCTAACCCACAGAGAATGGAGAGCCAAGAAGATGGAATTGATTCTAACTTTGTTTCCATTATGAAAGGCAGTAAGAGGTAAGGGTGCTAGGGGAGGGGCATGTTCTGTGAACTGTAAAGTGAAAGGAAGGAATAGGCTGTAAAACTGAAGGCTTGTGTGAAGTAAAAATTCCTAGGGAGGCACAAATGCCCCAGATGTCATTGTTTGACAGGTGCTGTCCAATACTAGGAAGTATTTTAGTATTAGTGAGTTTTGTTTTCTGCCTGTATATGTACACGCAATGCCAACTGTCAAGGTATAAGATTGAAAACTTGTTTGATTCCTTCAAGCTCGGCGTGGCTAAAATTGAGCTCACCATCTCTGACTACAAATCTGCTCTTCTGCCCGTGTCCCTGAGCTCAGTTATGCCCCATCTATCCACTCTGCTAGCCAGGGTGGAAGCCTGAGACTTCACGGCCTCCTCTAAGTCTCTCCCATCCCACAACAATGCTGTCAATGCTCTCTGCTGATTTCTACTCTGAATTCCTCTATTGACATTGAGGAACTGGGTTGAAAAGAGCTCCTGACATCTGGAAACTGGCCTCCGTGTTATGCAAGCCCATCTGTGACATGTTCAATTGGACACGACAACTTCACAGAACATCAATATCAAACAGGCCCCTCTGAGACCACAGCAAAGTAAGACAAAAATGAAATCACTGTGAAATCCACAAAATCCCAAACCGCCCCTCCCACTGAAAGGACTAACTGCTTCTACTTTAGCAATTATAGTTTTATCTCTGCTCTGGTTGACCCTCCCTACAGATAAACCACTGAGACAATCAAAGAATTGTCCCCAGTTCCTGATAGCATCTAATCTAGAGGGAAGCCCTACTTCCTTAGTCTCCCCCCACCCCAAGTTACCCAACCAAAGCTCAGATCCTATTAATAGATTCTTACTAACCTGTTAGCAAGAGTGTACCCATCCTGGTGGGACGAATAATAAATCCAGCGAATTCAAATACATGGATGTGTTTCTGATGGATTTTGGCTGGAGAATACTAACACTATTCTCATTTCCCGATTTCTGGTTGAATCCTATTCTTTACCACAACACTGTGGTTTTCTAGGTTCCAGGGTTCTTCCTCTCTGTTACTTTCTCATGGCCAGAGATGGCCTCGTGAGCTGTTCACTGTCCATCCCTGCTCTGCCCAGTGTTTTCCAGCAATATTGACCACACGTTCGCCTTTCCATGCCTTCTTTTCCCACCGTGGGAATTTATATGACCGTATTCTCTCATCATCTCTCCTCTGATACGTTCCCTCTCGTTCTCTGGCAGCGTCAACCCCAGCCACTCCCTACTAGGCTCCCAAAGCACATCCCAGGGCTCTGAGGAGGGAGGGGAGAAGAAGGCTAGACCTACAGATACATTTAGAGATACGTACAAGATGAACAGTCCATTCTCATTCAACGTTTACATCTGAAACCATGAGAAGAAAAGGCAGCCACATGTGATGAATGTTAACTAATGTAATCATAGTAATCTTTCCACAACATACATGTAATCAAATCATCATGTTTTATATCTTCAACTTTACACAATTTTATACGTCAATGATATTTCATCCAAGTTGGGGAAAAAATGTTAATTGTGTCTAAAAATACCTTCACAGCAACATCTAAACTGGTGTTTCATCACGGGTACCATGGCCCAGCCAAGATGACACAGAAAATTATTCATCACAGTTCCCTTCTGCAAATTTATTCATTACAGGGTGACATTTTTAGCCTCACCTTTATTTCTGGGATCACTGGGAAATTGATAAAACGTGCTGATGATCCCTCTCGCTCTAGGGAAGTAAATGATGCCTATGTTTCTGATTAGTGTGGAAGGCCACAAATGGGATTAATTAACATATTTATCTTTTGGGCAAAGAGATTTGGGCTGACTGGAGGCCACCAAGGTTGATGTTGGTTTATTGGCAGGAATTTCTTATTAGCATTCATCACTACTGCAAGGCTTTCCATGAGCGGTACCTCACTGTCTAACTAGTTGGGAAGCCGTGGACTACGTGACAAATCTGCTTATTCTCTGCCTTTCGGTGCCTTCCCAAGCTGTCTGCATGGCTGTGAGCCAATTACTTAACTTTCTGTATCTCAGCTTTCTTATCTCCCAGCCATGTCCCCACCCTGAAGCCTCTGAAACCCAGAGTTCAGGGATTCTTTAACCTGAACCTCATGTACCCATCCAAAATTTCCCCTCTGAATTTTTCAGCTCTGTTTCTTACAACCTAGTTCCCAGCCTCTTCTTTGCAATTATCACACTAACTTCCACCAAGTTATCTTGGCGGATGTGGTTTTCTACAACTTGATTATTTCTCCATCTATCACATATACTTTTCAGAGACAACCTGTAATATTTTTAATATACACAAAGCTTTTATAAATCAGTGCTAAACTAATGGACCTCCTGTGTAATATGGCTAAATCGTGCAGACATGTAGTTCACTAAAGAGGTGCAAATGGCCAATAAATGTAAGACAATATGTTCAGCATCACTAAGCAAAAAAAGACATACAAATAGATATTAAGTGTAAATTTAACTTTCAGAATGACAAAGGTTGCAATGAGTACAGACCTGGGATAAAATTTGGAAGACTCCTATGGGAGGCGGTATTAGTTTCCCAGGGCTGCAGGGACCAAGTACCACAAGTCAGGTGGCTTAAGGTAACAGGAATTTATTGTCTCACCATTCTGGAGATGAGGAGTCCAAAATCAAGGTGCCAGCAAAGCCGCATTACCCCCAAAACCTGGAGGGGAGAATCCTTCTGTCAATCCTTGATGTTCTTGGCTTGTAGCTGTATCGCTTCATGCTTTGCCTCAGTCATCACATGATGGTCGCCCCGTGTGCCTGTATTTTTTCCATTACAAGGACATCAGTCATGTTGGGGTAGCGGCCACCCTGTGACCTCGTGTTTACTAATTACATTTGCAAAGACTTTTTTCCAGATCATTTCACAATCACAGGTACTGGGTGTTAGGACTTCAACATATGTTTTTAGGGGACATAATTCAACTCATACTAGTGGCCATAAAAGGGTGTAAGTCAAGACACTAACACATAATGACAAAGACCAAAGGAGAAAAGCGTCATTTCAGTGGAAGCAACGCGGACAGAGAAATACAGGGATCAGATGACACATTCCACTTTATGACAAGATGTTACTACATAGCTTCCAGAGGGTAGGTAAATTCAGAAGGGAAGGAAAAGGTTCAGCATCAAACCAGAAATGAAACTGAGTTGATTTCAATGGACGAGATTAAGTAAGCTGACAGCAACAGGAAGTGGGGGCTGGAAAGTTAAATTCAATTCAAATACGTGTATGTATAAATATTTGAAGATACATATGTTCAAACTGCTTGGGTAATAAAAATCCATAGTTATTTAATAAGAGCCAAATGGAAATGTAACATTTTATAAACAGGCAGGTCAGAGACCAATACAATCACTGTAAGTATTAAATCAAATCTTATGAAATTGCCAGTATTTGACCATTTAATTTACAAAAATGACAATTTGATATACGTTAACCCAATATACAAGGAAGAAGAACTTGCTAACCTTATTGAACAGAAGCAGAAGCATTGATTTTACTGCCTCTATTTGTGGGAAAGGTCAGTACATGTTAAAACATCCAAACTACATTCCATTTTTTCGCATTGTCTTACTCTCCTTACCTGGTTAACTAGAGCATGACAAGACTTTAGATTTGAACTTGGAGGACAATGGGAAGATTGTTTTGTTTATGTGTGGTTAGGCCTAAGCCTTGGGTCTGACCCAGCGTTTCCTGCCGTGTCCCGGTTGGAGATTATGCACGGGAGTAATGGGGGATGACAGATGCCAAGCTTCTGTCCTTGGATCCCCACTGCTATCAGATAGATTCTCAGCTCTAGCAGGTCGCTTGTAAAGCTCCCTTCACTCCAGGCTCAGGCCCCACCACTCCCAACCCTGCTGTGGCAGAGATGGGCATTGACCTACAGAGATTGGCGTTTGTTTTCCAGAATGTAGGGTTGTTCTGAGAAGTGATTGCCAGCCAGGAGCTGCATTGCTCGGTGCATCTAAAATGACACCGTGTAACTATTTCTGGCCAGTGAAATGTCACTGGGAATCACATGTGACATCTCAGCAAGAGGGGCCTAATACCATATGCTTTGTCTTTTCCTCTAGTTTGCTGATTAGATGCCTATTGAAGGTACAAAGTAAATCACACTGAGGCCATGAGCCCCCATTTGGAGGAAAGTCACTCTGAGAGACACCTGGCCAAGGAAATCTGTAGTGGGCTTGGCGTGAATGAGAAATGAGTAAACTTTGTCTTTGTGGAGCCACAGTGACATGGGGTTGTCTGTTACAGTTGCACAACCTTGCCCACCTTAATCTCCCTTACATTTCAATATTTTGGGGTTTTTTTGAAGATTTTATTTCTTTATTTTTAGAGAGAGGTGAAGGGAGGGAGAAAGAGAGGGAGAGAAACGTTGATGTGAGAGAGAAATATAGATCAGTTGCCTCTCTTATGTACCCCAACTTGGGACTGAATCTGCAACCCATGCATGTGTCCTAGGTCACCAGCCAACTGAGCCACAATGGTCAGGGCCACTTCAACGTTCTGAATCCCCATCTGCTGCCTCAACTTATCAAGTGGTTTCACTTGGCCTGGCCTTGCAATTTCTGCTCTCTCTACCCAGAACATCTTGCTTTTCTAAGTGACAAACTGCCAAGATCCAGATTAAGTGACATTTATTCTGAGTCCTCTTCTTTTTCCAAGCTGTTTGATGCTCCCTTTCTTATTTCTGCCATGTCTTGTGCCAAAGACTCTGCCCAATCCCACCGACATAGTTATCCCCCCAAAAGACTGTGAGCTCTTTAAATGCAAGCGCTTGATCTTATTCTTCGTGTTCAGAGCACCTGAAACAGTGCTCTGTGGATGGATAGTCATCTCTTGACACATGAATATTGGCTTCCTCTGAGTGATGGGGGTTGTCAGGGTTCTCTGATTACATCCCTTGGTCAGCTGACTGGGCGGAGGGGCATAGTTGGTCTGAACAGAATTGGAGGGCCTGAGTCCCTGCAGGTCTGTCCTGGTGAAGCTGTGCTGCCCTTGAAGTCAGGAAAGCACTTACAGGGAATGCACGGAGTAAAGAAGTAGGCTCTTAGAACTTGTCTTTTGCTACTTACTGAAGGCTTTAGGAAAATAAAGCTTTCTCGTTTTCGGAATGTGTATTTTCGATGGTTGCAGACCATGTTGAATATGTGTTTAGCTTGAAAGACAATGGAAACTTAGATATTCCTCAGAGTTCACTAGAGACTTCTCTGAGGTCCTTTGTTTCCCTGTCAAATTTGAAAATTGGTTTTTGAGAGGACAATAAGGAAGTGAAGAAAGCACGTTCAGATGAAATGGAGAGTGCTTTAATAGGAACGCTTTATTGTCCCTGCCTGGGTTTCTAACAGAGTTCATAAAGTAAAAACACTGCTGTAACAAAAATGGAATACTATCAGTTACATGAAGTCCTATCTCCCCTCCTTCAAATCGACAGGAGGAGGGGTCCCTCATTCTTTGGGGGTGCTGACGAGGGCCGTGGTGGAGTAGGAGTAGGGGCTGAGCAGAGCAGCGATGGTGTAGTGGCGTGGGCCGGAGTCATTTGCTGTGAACACCACCTACGAGAGAACACAGACAGGGTGCATTTCCAGCCGCCCAACAATGTGAGTCATGGACAGAGACACTGGAAGTCCCGTGCCAAAGTCATTATTCTTATTTTATTATTTTGGTTTTGGAAACAGAACAAAAGGTAAGAATCCAAAGCTGGCAAGCTAACCATTGGAGCCCCATGCAGTCCTTAGAACGAGAGTTCCCTCAGGCCTGGATGAGTAGGACTTTGGTTTCTCAGACCTGTGCTGAAAATCAGGTGGCCCTAGCAGGACTGAGGGGGATCTCAGAGAGCCTACACGCTCTTGTCCATGTTCTTGGTTTTAGAAAAAGGAGGGGAGAATGTAAAAACTGGCATGCAACGACCTGAAGTCTTGAGAATGGTGTCTGCCCATCCCACTGCAGGCTTAAGAGACCTAGAACGTTAGAGCTGAAAGGGGACATTCTTCTCATCTTACAGACGAGCAAACCAGAACTCCGAATTAGAGTGCTTGCTCCCAGTTCATCCAGGGACGGAACGAGACTACAAACAATGGCTACTGTGTCTGAAGCCAGACACTTTTCTCCCATTATTCCTTTGCTTTTTCCAGGACGAATATCAACTGTATTTTAACATTTATCACAAGCAGTGAAATATGGGGCAAAAGCATTATAGGGTTCTATTTACAGTTCAAGCAGAATGTGTAAGATCATGTTAGAATTCTGAAATATACTCACCTATTAGAGCTCATTTAAGCTTTCTAATTGGGCAAATAATGGATCAAAGTGTGTTCTGGTCAGTCACATACTTCAGGCAAATTTAATAGAGCTTCTAGGACTCAGGTGTTGGGACAGTTAGGTGTCTGGATTGAGGCGAACAGGAAAACTTTGGCTCAGGAGATGGAGGACAGTGAGGAGGTGTTTGACTCCATTTATTCTGAGTACAGGCCCTGGACTGGGGTTTGGACACACCCTAGAAAAATACACTTTGTTCCAAGTATGAAAAAAGGAAACCTTGGTTACTTGGGGACAGGAGACAAAAAGATGGGATTGAACCATACCAAAACTAAAAATAGCATCCGGGCAAGAGGAGGTGAGAGTCCCTTAGGAATCAATCTGAAAGAGAAAGGGAATCCTTAAAGGCCTAGTTTCTGGAATCAAATCAGGAAAACTTCTTATCCCTTAGAGTGGCATTGGCCTCCATTCCCATTTAATTCTTTGTGAAAATTGTAAATGGCATAATTTGTGCTCCAAATTCTATGAAATGAAGAGGACTAATAACTCTGAAGTAAATTCCTAACCTTCTTTGTAAGTCTAATGTGGCCACTTGGGTCATGTTGTCAAGGAGGAGCTGACCGACGCTGCAGGACCGTGATGTCCTGGGCAGACCTGATCAGAAGAAACTGTCGGGAAGGGAACTCCTGGCTGAACTTGGCGTGCACCCACCGGTCATGGAAGTGCGGCAGTGGGGCTCATGCTTGACTACTCGCCCGCTTGCGCTCCCCACACCCATTCAGGATCCAAGTGGCTCATGGTCCTGCCTGATGTGTCCTGAAGGGAGGGATGTGTTTTCACTTTTGAATATCTAGCAGAGTGCTCAACAGATAGGTTTTTTTTAAAAAAAGATTTTATTTATTTGTTTTTGGAGAGAGGGAAGGGAGGGAGAAAGAAGGGGAGAGAAACATCAGTGTGGCATTGTCTCTTGTGCACCCCCCAACCAGGGACTTGACCCACAACCCAGACATGTGCTCTGACTGGGAATCAAACCTGGAACCCTTTGGTTCGCAGGCCAGTGCCCAATCCACTGAGCCACACCAGCCAGGGCAGGTTTTTATTTTTAAATGTTTGTTGAATGAATACTAAGAAAGTGAAGAAGAGTTTAATGAATAGGAGCAATGTCATGGGTAGTATGGAATCTTCACAGATCATCTCATCAGGCTGAGATCTAGGGCAGACCAGTGTCGCAGGGAGGCTGACTGGTGCTCTAGGGTAGGGTCTGAGGCTCTAGGAGCACGTGTCTTGTGGTGGGCGCCATCTAAACCCTGTACCTGACAGTGGCTGGGCTTTGGGTCTTGCTGCCTGGCTGACAAGAAGCCAGAGACTTGCTTTTTGGTAGACCGGGCTATTTTGGTGACTTGTGGACCCTACAGTTTCCCTGACTACACTGTCTACTGAAAGAACCGTTTTATGCTTTTGAAGGTCTAATCCATGACTAAGCCAGAGAGAATGGTTTTCTTTCATGTTGAGCTATTTTTGATGCAATTAGTTGATCTTTAACTCTGAACAACACGTCTGGATTCTATTTCCATGACAGCCATCTGTTTTAAATGACTTAAGAAATGACAAAGAGGAGGCAGGGAGATTGGGTCCATGCATAACTTTGAGGTTCTTTGTAACTCATAAATAGAGAAATAGAGCATGCACTAAGGGTCAGAAATGTGGTATTATTATTATTTTTATTAGGTTGGTTTCTCACAAGAAGAAAGCCGAGACACACCCGAGGCTTAATCCAGCCTGGGTCCTGTTGGTAAATATGCCGCTTCTCCCCTCCGAGCCCTGTGCCCTTTGACAAGTTACTTAACTTCCCTGAGCCTCATTTCCTTCGTCTGTACAATGGGCATAAAGATCGAACTCACTCCAATGGATTGTTTACAAAGAGGTTAAATATAGGTTAAATATAGAAAACAGCAGTGTCAGGCACATGATATATGCTTGATAAATGTTATCTGTTGTGTTGCCAGTGTTATTTTGAATTCACTGTCCCTATTAGCATTGTCTCAAAACACTTATCCAAACCTCTGGGCTCCAGATGTATTGGGAATGAAGAATTTTTCAGATTTTAGAGAGGTAAAATAATATATCTATCTTTTGTTACATAGCACCCTAAGTCGGTCTGGAGGGCTGCCTAATCAGCGCATATTGGTAGTTCTTCAGCAAACGACAGTAGAATGAATGCAGACTATGAAGGGCGTCATGTAAGCTGAGGTCCTGTAACTAAATGAGTTTTCACTAAACTTAGTGAGAAAGTTTGCCTTTCAGAGTTGCATGCATTTCTGATTATGGAAATGAGAAAGAGAATTGTGCTAGAACTGTGCTAGTTCAATGACGTGTTTTTGGTATGCATTTCCACAGTGTGCAAAGCACAAAATGTGCATTTCTTGAGATTAAAAATGACAGCCAAAAAATGAAAATGAAAAACAGCTTAAGTGTCTATACACTCACCTCTGCAGATTCATGGAACGGGGAAATGCCAAGTGCCTTCCAGTAGGACTTGGTGTCCAATTCCACTTTGTATATCCCTTCTACAAACTTGTCACTGGTTGTGAGCCCGTGGAGCTCCCCAAAGTCACTGGTTTTCCTATAAGGTGAAAAAGTCCAGGTTAAGTTAGGCAGTAAGGACAAGTTGGCGCGCACACACACACACGTGCACACACACATGAGCCATTTGAGTATGTGAACATATATTTTCTCAACCAGGTCAGGAGAGAGAAAATTCTACTAAATGCCTGAAATAACTGACAGGAAATTTGTCAGAAATATTTTGAAAACCTTACTGAAGGTATTTTTGTCTTAGGAGAACAAGATAGAGGTATAATATTTCACGTCAAAAACAGTCACTGGGATTCAGGGTTGGTGTTGGGTAAGGCTTCCTAACACCCCCTGTAAGTGGCCCTCCATCCCTTGGGATCCTGCTCCCCATGACACCTGGGCCTCACTGGTGACATGAGGGTATCTTTCAGAGGTGGCAGCAATTGTACACAGAGGGGGAACCTCAAACTTCAATGAGAAACCCGTACCTGACTCTTCCATTGTTTATATATCTAATTTCTTTGGTAACTTTTTGCCTATATCAAATACTAGGCAACTCCTTTTAAGTTTTTTTTTAATTAGGCAATTTCTATTTCCTGACAAATACAAGCTCAAAGGCTGTGGTTTGAAATGGCTCTCCATCGTACTACAGAAACTTAGGTAAAAATGGGAATTTCTTCACTGACTCTGGCCATTGCCCTTCCACCTTTCTTTTCTAAAAATTTACATACATTTTTAGTTTCCTTTTTTTTGTCTTGTCATAAAAAAAAAACAGATTCACACAGGCATCTGAATGTTTTTGGTGTCCATTCCATCTCTTACTTAGAATAGTCTCTTAATTGCTTTCCACCTTGCACTTGGCATCCTTATAAACGTAAATGAATTAAGATATAAAAACTCAGTTGGAATCACACCAAAGAAAATGGGCTTCCCAATGAGGGGTGAAGAAGCATAATGTGGTCCTTGGGGTTCCATTAAAACCCACAGAAAGAAAAGCTCCTGCCAGGAGACAGAAGCACTCAGCAGGATTACTTTCGGCAGAGGGTTCCTTTCTTTCAAGTAGCTGGTTTGGGTCCACTCATTGGCATTTTCTTCGAAATTTGTGCCAGTGGACATGTACAAACTCCCTATAAAATGTAAAGGAGCTGATGAAAGTGAGAAGTCATTTTTGCCCCTGACAGTGGGTGATCCTGAGATTGGCCCGTGGCCACGCTGTGTGTTATGAGTCCTTTTCTCCTGTGTCCTTTTTCATGGAGTGGAACAGCCTCCAGCCTCACAGAGTAGGTGTTCCACAAGGCTTTGCTGGATGAAGGCCTTGGATTCTGGGTGATCCTGATAAATGACGGACAGGTGCCTGGTCAACGCTGCCCCTCAGTTCCTTTCTTCATTAATAAATGGACACAAATTGTATGTCTTCCATAAAATTCCAAGACAATGACTCAGCTTGAGTGTTAGGACAGGGCACCAAGGAAAAACAAAAACCCTGAAATTCCATATGCATTTTTATATGTGTGAGTGTGTGTGTATTTTTCTGGGCAGAAAGTCCATAGTTTTCATCACCTTCTTAACGGGTTCTCCTTTCCCCACTGTCTGCCTTAAATGCCGCTCAGGTTCCCTGTCACTCCCAAGTATGCAGACAAGAGAAGGGCATCCTTCTCAGGGCTCACTTGACCTTTGCCCAAATTTTCAATCTATTTGTAGATTCTTAAGTAAATGATGTGAGCCCCCTCTTCAACACCTGGCAGGCAAATGGGAAAGTAAAACAGAGACCCACGTCTGGGTTAGCTGGGCATCTTACCCAGAGGCGAACGGCTCCCAGGTCTCGTCGTCAGCCTTTTTGAACACTTTCACGGCCACGTTGACAGCAGGGCTGCCTCGGACGGCATCTAGGACCTTGACCATCAGAGGACATTTGGATTCACCCTGGGCGTGGAGAGGACAAGTGAGAAGTCAACAAACCTGGTCTGCATGAAACGATCCATTCTTCTCGGTGTTAGAAATCTGGAGCAAGGCCGGCAGAACACGCTAATCCCACTTCCAGCAATGTAAGTGCTGGCAGTTAATGAGCTTCCCTTACTCAGTGTAACACAGCCGTGATTGTTTCCAATGCAAGAATGGTTTCTGCCTCCAGGCACACTGCGATCACTGGGGGCATGTGTAATGAATGTAAGGGGGGAAATAGGCCTTCTGAGAACAGCTGCTTTGTTAAATCTCACCATTTGAGTGGAATTACTGAAAAGATGTAATGTGCCATGGAACCAAGTAGTTTTTCCTGCGAGCGTGTTAGTCAGTTGTTGCTGTAGTAAATCCCAGTTGTTGTAAATTAATGCCAGGTTACTTTGCAACCCGTTTTATAGCATTAGGTAATTCTTCTAGAGCACTTAAGAATCACATATCTGACTAGAATGTTGTCTGCCAAGCCTTTCAGAAAGTAATCAATAAATACATTTTGATTAACTAAGGGGAAGTAAACTTTATAAGGGGATGTGCTTCTAAAAATTCAATATTAATAGCTTCATCAGTACCCTATATTTATGTCTACCACCCACCTGGGGAAATTGAGGCACCAGGCATTGCAACCCCTGAAGAACCAGAGCAGTGGAGGAGGGCACCCAGAATCCAAGCTCCAGTTCACTGAGCTTTGCAGAACTTCATTCTTTCTGAAGTTTGAATCCATAATGCTTAAAACTAGATGCTGGGTACCCTGACCCTAGTCACAGAAGCCAACTGGCAAAGCTAGAGGAAGTCACTTCTACTTCATTTAGTGTCCATAGGAAATGGATGAAAGGGACGTCACAGACTCATAAACTCACCACAGGGCCAGCCTCAGACGCCAGTACCAGTCCAGCAAGACAGAGGAGCAGCAGACGATGGGAAGCCATCCTGTCAAGAACCAATGGGCCTCTACGACAGTTGCTCCGAACTTGGGGCTTTTATACTCACTTCTCGCAAGCCAGGCTGTGGATCCCTGCCAACCCGACTCCAAACCTGCTGATTCTGATTATTGACTTAGTCAACAAAAGGAGAATAAGTAACCCACTCAAATATGAACCTTGCCTAGAGAGATTAGCGCATAGCACATTAGCACTATGAAATATTCTTAATAGGTCATTTGACCAGCTGGAAGACCAAACCCAAAACAATCTAAAGAAAACAAAAATATTCTGCACTGTCCTTGGCTGAATGCAGTGACATTCTGGGGATTATTTTTCTCCTTTACCTATTTCTATAGACATTTTCCACTTTCTATACATTTTGTCTTTCATTTTAGATGATAGGTACACACTGTAGTAATTTACTTCACATTGAATGATATTTGGCTGCACAGGCTTAAATATAGTGCATTAGAAAACATCATTGCCCTTGGTATACGTCCACAAGTCAGCAAGAAAAAAAAACTCTTGCCATTGCTTACATTTTAAAAAGTCTATATATTAGCCAAAATAAGTTATTTGGAAGCGTTCTTAGTCAGCAATTTCTCCTCAATTTGCTGTTCTTCCCAGACAAGGCTCATGTCAACCCAAAGAATAATGACACATTGCATGCTGGCACTGATGAGCCTGAAATACAGAGAACTGAATCCTGTTTAGAGCAGGAGCAAGGTTACCCAGTTGGCTTCTGTCCGAATCAAAATTTCTGGCAGGAAGTGGAGACGACAGTGAGAAGTAGAAGCCGCAGTGGACAGCAGATTCTCTCCCTCCTGGCCGACTTAAAAGTCCAGGAAGGGTCATGATTTTACGATGCAGAGATCAAGGACCAGCTCTTGTGTGTATGTGCATGTGCATGCACCTGTGTGTCTTTGTTCATTGATTTGTTAAGACAGGTTTTGACCTCATAGAGACAAAAATGCAAAATACATAATGAAGACAGACCAACGTTTTGGACAAACATATGTTAAGGGCGAGTCCACTTTGGAGCACTGGGAGTTAGAGGAGCATTTCCATGGCTGACAGTCGGGTTAAATAAACTGAACCAGAGATCATGAAGGAAAGGGAGTGGGGGAGGGGCAGAAAGGTGCTCAGGAATATGGAAATGTGCAGGAGGACACCTGGGGAGAGTGGGTTGACCACAGGGAAGCAATGAGCAAGGGCAGTTTTGAACATAGTCAGGCCTGGGATCTTACAGCCTTGGAGTCTGAGGTAGCACTGGAAAGTGCTCTGAATTTGGAGGTGACACAAGCCATCCAGTTCCTAGTTCTGCTGCCCAGTTTCCCAGATGACCTTCTCTGAGTTATTTAATATTCAGATACTCGGCTCATTCACCTGTATAATAGAAACCACCCGACATTTCTACCTGAAGAACTGTTCTAATAACTTTTTAAAAAGATTATTTATTTACTTATTTTTAGACAGAGGGGAAGGGAGGGAGAAAGGGAGGGAGAGAAGCACCAATGTGTGGTTGCCTCTCATGCATCCCCTTCTGGGGAGCAGACCCTCAACCCAGGCATGTGCCTTAACTGGGAATTGAACCTGCAACCCTATGAATTCACAGGCCAGCACTCAATCCACTGAGCCACACCAGCCAGGGCTGTTCTAATAACTTTTAATATGATTTGACATAAAAACTCTTTGTAAATTGTAAACCACTTTTTGTGGTGTAAAGTATATGGTAATTATAATTTGGTTCAACATCTCTGCTAAAGAGAAAGGCCTTTCTCTAACATTACTCATATATTGTCTTCCAATGTTCGCTTGACGATTTCCCGTTGCTCAGAACTTGGATGGAAAGCCTATTTTCTGTATGAATTCCAAACGCTTGCAAATTCTCTCCTCTCTCAAGTAAATCTTCCCTTCATGCATCATAAGGTTACATTCTGGCGACGCCTGGAAAGGTAGACCTGAACTGGCACTCCCGGGCTGCCACCAGTTCGTAGATATATTTGGTCTGTGGGATGTTTCTCTAAAACTTTTGAAATATTTATTAAAATTAAAAGTTGGGACATATTGCGTAAAATTTTGGATTTCTGACTTCTCTTGAGAGATCAGAAGAGGTGGCAGGGCGAGGCCCCCGTTTACACATGAGGATGGTGAGTGGACTCCCGTCCTCAGACTTGACGACTCTCAGACATGACAACTCAGCCTCATTTCCAACTCGGAGGCCGCGACACATTTCCACTGGCACCATTGGGTTGGAGTTTTGTTTTCTGTTTTTTTAGCCTTAATGTCCTGTTTCTCTCAACTATGTCATGCCTACCTTCCTGGAAATTTGGGTCTGCAGTTGCTGATCTTCTCACAGCCACTGAAGCAGTGAATGACAGCTTATGTTTGTTTGTTTTTCTTGCCAAATAGACCTTCTCACTTCTTTGAATGATTCCTCTTTTTTTATTTTTATTTTTTATTTTATTCACCCGCCATCATCCCAGTCCTAAAATTTGCTGGGTTGTGAATTTCAGAGAGCAAGAGGCCCTCCAATAATTTATTTATCCTTTAAAAATATAATTTTAAAAATTCGTATTTCCTTATATCCCTCCCTGCTGACAATTAATAGCTTATTCCCTGTATCTATGTGTCTGTTTCTATTTTGTTTTATTTGTTTGTTTTTTTATTCCACATATAAATGAAATCATACAGCATTTAAATGACCCCTTTGCAGGTATAGCTCCTGAAACCCTTACCACCCAGGACTTTCTCCTCACATATGCCCACTGGGCAATATTTCTCTTCCGATGGGATGTTCTGAATGGGACATTGAGATGTCCCTTGGCAAAGGGACTCTACCGCCAGTGATGTACCCTCTGCTACTTGATCATAACTCTACCCTCTGTGACCTTAGTCACAGTGATATAAAGTCGCCATATTATCAATTATCCTGTGCTTTTCTCATTTATAAATATTATTTATTTTTCAGCTTTATTGAGGTACAATTGACAAATGAAAATGTAAGATTTGATATATGTATACAGTGTGAAAGGGTTCCCATATTCTAGCTAACTGACACATCCAACAACTTATATATTTATCTTTGTGTGACTAAGAACATTTAAGCTCTACTATTTTAGCAAACCTCAATTACATAATACAGTGTTATCAAGTACAGTCATGTTTCACATTAGATTCTCAGGATTTATTTATCTTATAGCTGAAAGTTTGTACCCATTTTCAATGTCTTCCTATTTCCCCCACTCCCCAGTCCCTGGCAACCACTTTTTAACTTTCTGTTTTTATGAATTTTTCTTTTATTTTCTTTTAAAGATTCCATATATAAGTCATACCATGTAATATTTATTTTTCTCTTGGCATAATGCCCTCAATGTCTGTCCATGTTGTCACAAGTGGAAAGATTTCCTTCTTTCTTATGGCCAAGTTATATTAAAAAAAAATATATATATATATATAAATCATCTGTTAGTCATTCACTCATTCATTGTGGGATACATAGGGTTCCCCCCATATCTTGGATGCTGTAAATAATGCTGCATTGAACATGGGAGTGCAGATATCTCTTCAATATCTTGTTTTAGTTTCTTTTGGGTAAATACTCAGAAGAGGGATTACTGGATCACATGTAGTTCTATTTTTAATTTTTTGAAAAATCTTCATACTGTTTCCATAATGTCTGCATCAATTGATATTCCCTCCAACAATGCATGAGGGCCCCCTTTTCCAACATCCTCTCCAACACTTATTTCTTTTCTTTTTAACAATGGCCATTTTAACAAGTATGAGGTGGTATCTCACTGTGGTTATTCATCACTGATGAACTTCGGCTTAAATACGGAATCTTCGTTATGCCGGATGCAGCTCGTCCTGTTGGTTCCACCTCACCACTCCATCCTGTCCACATCGGTTAATAGTTAATTCTGTAATTGACTACATTAGCGTGCCTTCCAAGTCTCATGCATTGGCCTCTTTGACTTGCTTGCCTTCTGAACTGTCATTGATCTGGAAATCATGAATAAAATTTGAATTTGAACAAGATAAGAAGGTGAAGGGTGAGTCAGGGAGCATACCGAATCTGATTGTTGAATCACTGATAAACTTACAGAACTACAGATTCTTTTTCACCTAAAAAAAAGAGAAAATTTGGGCAGAGTAAAGGTAAGGGAGTCTTAGGAGAAGAAGCTGACAGTGTTTTAGGAGAAAGAAGAAGGCTGTTGCAGGAAGGAAGAAGCAGAAGAGAGAGTGGAAATGCATTCCTGGTCAAAGGCATGATTGAATGGAACAAATGGCGATCACAAGTACAAGAGGAGTCCCATGTTTCCTGCCTGAGAGGCAATTTGTGATGAGAGAGGGTGATGTGGATAAACATAGACTCCCAAAGATAGGGGTTTGCCTTCTTGTGTTTATTTGAGTTTGTGAAAGCTCTTTTAGATAGATGGCTACATGGGATCTGCCAATGAAGGTCAAGGGTCACCGCATTCCTGGAGCCCGAAGTGGTTGCTGTGGAGACTGTTCTAGAGTGAATGTCAGCAGCAGTAAGGATCCAGTGCCAGAAAACAAAAGGAGCATCAGGGAAACATTTACGCAATAAATTTATGTCCTTTCCTAGCCATGTACTTTCTTTACATTTTGACCATGAGACTATAGCCTAGATGTTTAATTAAAGAAAAAAAGACTGATTTGATGACAATGTTCCTTCTACTACTACAGTATGTGCAGTGATTAATAAATAACTCAGGCCTGCTCTTAGTTTAAGGTTCTGCTCTCTCCCTTATAATGGATAGGCTTATTTATTAATTTTTAAAATATCATAGGTAAATGATTTTTCTTTCATTTATTTGCTGAGGGTGCATATCAACTGCTAGCCAGTGATATGTTCACCTTGAAATGCCCACTGAAATTATTTTGAGTAAGCTGATTAGCCAGAGTACAGAATTCTCGGGTCAAATATTTGAACTGGGTCTCATGGGGGTTGGGACCTTAGATCTTTTCAGGTTAAAGAATTTAATTTTGTTAGCTCCCCTCAGAGTTAATAAGCCCTGGGTGTTTGATTAATGGTAAACAAATCATAAAAGACTCATTTTAAAACCATAATACCTATTTAATTAATAGTCAGATGGTTGCTGAGTAAGCAAGGAATTAGAGCAAAGGGACTTGGCTAATTTTTTGAATTTTTACTTCACTATAGAGCATGCTTTTCTTGTGCTTGGAATGCTTGTGTCCGCCTTATCCAGCATGTCTTCCCTCCAGGGACTGGTGAATAAAACACTAAGAAGCCCTTTCCCTTGTCTCCCCTTCTTTCATTTTCTACATGGACAACCACCCAAGTAAAGGCAAACGTTCTGTAGACTATGCTAATTAGATTGCATTTTATTTTTCATTAATTGTGATTTTAGTTTCATGGTTGAATCTTAGCGGCCAACCTAGTTGAGAGCAACAGTTGGAATCTGCCTAGTATAAGAATCTGTCACAACTTTTATCCTGCATGCTGCCATATTTGGGGACTTTATAATTAGGAACAGCCACCTCAGCCCCAACCCAGCTTAACAACCCACCTTGTCTCTACCTGCGGGACTTCAAATTGCCTTATGTCAGTAGCTCAGGTAATTCAAAGTCAAGACACCCATGGTTTGGTCCGAATTTATATCTGCCTCAGCCATCACAAATGTGTTAAGGATTTTTATCTAGAATTAGCCATTGGATGAAGTTAGAGTTTTGGCTTCTAGAGTTACACAAAGTTCACCCACGCACGAGGGAGAGAAATGAAGACAGAAGAGAGTCAAGGATCTTTATCTAGTTGGCAGGTTTTCTTCGGGTTTCTCTCTGACTTCCCTTGTAGCTCTCATGCAAGTTACGTGGCAAAGCAGGGCTTAGGTTGGACATCCCTCGGATGCACCTAGGTGGCCATGCCCTGTGAAGGACAAGCAGGAACCAGGGCGTGGCCTGATGGAAAGGTGTTGTGGAACAGACCCTGCTCCTCTCCAGACACATCCTTGTGATCACTTTATAGCTTAGTTCCATTTACCAGGAGACTGCACTGAGGTTTAGGTCAATTGTACTAGCTAGAATTAAAGAGAATAGATTTGATTGAGTTTTATCTCTGTATCCATATTTTAGAATCAGCTTAGAGCCACCATGCAGGACCTATGTTTTGGGTACTTCTATAAATATGACTCATACAAGGATATTTTAAATCATCAACTGAGTAAAAAACAAGCAACTATTGGGCATCTTTCAAAAGTAAGCCAATGTGTTAGCCATCACCATGGGTGATATCAAAGAAGCATACACCTTAAAGTTTCTCACAATTCAATTACTAAAATATATTTGCTCACTCTATGGGAACCAGTTGATGCGATGGATACTAATTCAGAGAAGGAGAAAGTCACTTTTGAGCTCAAGGAAAGCTTCTGTAAAGAGGTGTGATTTAAGCTTGATCACCAAGCATATATAGGGACCATGCCTATATATCTTACAGATCCCACTTGTCACACATGGATTGAGAATTTCAGCCATATCCATCTGAAACCTAGTTAAAACTATTTGGTTATGATGTTTATTGTTGTTATTGATTTTATTAGGTCCTTGGAACTTCTTTAGTGAAGGATAAGGGATCTACTCTGGGCAGAATAATCTGTCCTAATAAGCTGTGAAAACCAGAGTAAGCAAAGATGAAAGAGCATCAAGTGTGGCCTGAGAACAGGTGTAGAGCAGTGTCTAGTACATAGATTTTATAAGCCTAAGGAGATGAGCTTATCCTCTGGAGTTAGATTGTGCAGGCTCTTCAATGCTCTACTGAGAAGTCTAAGTTTTCTTACAAGCAAGAACATAAACCTTTCCGGTAATTTATGGCTATTACTCACGGAGTACACTGCCTCATGAAGTGGGTGACTCCATTGCCCCTAGGGTATCCATGTGAAATTTCACTGACCATCAGTCAGAGGTGATGGAGAGGGGGTTACACAGTGGGTTTGAGATGGGAATTAATGACCTTCAAAGTTCTTTCCAATAACAAGTCTACATAAAGGAGTTATTGAGAGTTCTGAGTGATAGCGACTGGCTGAAAACTAGGAAGATGGAGCCAGGAGAAAGGTGTACACTGGAAGAGGAAAATCTACAGGCTGAGAGTCTACCTAGGAAGCTAATATAGTTGTCCATTCAGAAGGGTCAAGGTTACCTACACCTCTGTCCTTCTGGAGTTATTGTAGATCCTTGAGTCTATAGGCACACATGTATTTCTTAACCCAGGGCCCATGAACTAACTGTTGGTGTCCATGAGTATAATTTTCAGAAAACCTATGATATTGGATGGAGAAAAATTACACCTTTATTTATATAAATCTCTGATTGAAATTTAGCATTTCCTTAAATCATGAATGTGGACAACAAACTAGAGTAGTTATTACCAGTACCTGTGACTTGGTCACCAATAGAAATCACGAATATTTACATATACATCTAGCTGATGGCTATATTTTCATTTATTTTTAATAGTTTATTTCAATGGTATTTTTTCCCATTACCATTTATTCCCCTTATACCCTCTTCCACCTCCACCCTGTCCCTTTCCCCACAACAATTGCCACACTGTTGTCCATGTCCTTGAGTTCTTTTTCTTTTTCGCTTGATTCCTCCATAAATATCCTTTATGCTTATCACTACTTTGAAATTTGGTGCAAGATTTTGTAATTAATAAGAACGTACACATATTACCATACCACAATTTGAAAAATGTTTTAATAGTTGTTATTTCAATGTAATACACTTTCTTTGTAATCCTCTGTATTTAATTTTGTGCACAATGAAGTTAAGAACCTGGACAAAGAGACAGAACAGACCCCAGGCCAGTGCAGCTTGACTGCATTCTAATGGTAGCTACTAACATACATAGAAATAGAAAATAGCAGCCATCCTTGAGGTTGTTTAGCAGTGGGAGGAATTAAAAGGCAAGCTGTAGTCTTGGCTGTTTGGGTTGAAGATTTATAGCCCTATGGACAGGACTTTCCCTGGAGTAGGAAAAGGGGTGCTGCAAAGGCTTCCCGTGGAGACAGACAACACATGAGTCATTCCGACCTGTGTGGCTGCTGGATTTCTTATGGAATTCATTACTACACTGAAATTCTTATTTATACTCCAGTGTTTGTAGTTTGGTTCCTAAGAGTCCATCTCTGAGATTTTAGAGCCTCCATAGTTGACTTTGGTCAGCCCATGTGAATTAGCAGCTTCATCTAGGTAACACCCCCTGGGGTGAGGGCCACCTGGGCTCCACTTGGAGACACTGACCCCAGCCAAAGCCTCCCCTACAATGTCAGCACCAGCATCGGGCTGGTGTGGTGTTGCTGGTTTAGAAGTGAGAGACGGATGCGCAGACAATGTTAAGCAGGCAGATGCCAGACAAATTGTCATCACTGCCAAGCCTGATGAAAGAGCAGTGACAAGGCCAAGTACTCTATAGCAGTGACAGGAACCAGACGGGTGGAATCACAGTCAAAGTTGGGGGACAGGTGTCAACTAGGGTGACGTGAATGAATTTTCAGGCACAGAGGGAGGAAAAAGGTGGGGGGAAAGGCAATGAAAGTACAATAAAGAGTATCTAGTAAGTAATCTTGGAAGAAGGCATAAATTAAGATCAAGGTCAAAGTAGAAACATTAGTCTAAGAAAAATAGGGGGTAACCCCCAAAAACAATGAACTCTTTTCTTAATAGGGAGATGAAAGCACAGCAAGGTTAGAATTAAATAATTCACAAAAGAAATGAGAGTTAAATATTATACTTAAGTCTTTAAGAAAAAGCAGAAAAGGAAATAAGGAGTCTATAACATATGAATATGAATATAAAAAATTCAAACTGTAATGAGCGTTATACAAGAATTAAATGAATATTTTGAGGAAAGATTAAGATAATTTTGTTACTTTTTAAAAAAGAAGTAATATAAATTCTATTTATAAAACACTTCCCCCATTTCTTATTTTCTGTTTCCACAGCTACCAAATGAATTTAAACTTCATTGCTAATTATGTAGCCTTTTGCAAGTATGTCTTAGCTGGTCTCCTTTTTGTTAATCTATTTTCCATATAATCTTTTTTATAAGCTACTGCCAAATTAATCTTCTTAATGCATACCTCTGATTACATCACATCTCTCTTCAAAAGCTTTCCCTTACTCCCCATGGCCAGGCAAGTAAAATCAAATGTCCTTTACTTGACATTCAGACATGGCCAAGACTGGGTTCTGCACCATCTTTATTTATTGCTATGGTCCTTCAAACACCAGTTTAGCTTTGGGCTAACCCTCTGACTTGCTACCCCTGGGCCCTTATCCCTTCCTCATCCATTCTCCCTCATAGTACTGATGAAGCTCCCCAGAGGCCTTTTAGGGTGTGAGAGGCAACATCCCATGGAAGGGCAAGACTTAGGCAGAGGTTTCGGAGAAGAGGAAGTTTCAGTAACCTAGTGAAGTGGTGACAAAGGCAGTGATCACAGAGAGAAAAGGACAGAGGAGAGACAGTTTGGGAGGTCGTCGTGACCTCAGGAATGGAAAGCGAGTGAGAGGGAAGAACCAAGGACAAGTATTTCAAATTGGGAGGCTACTGAATGACAAACAATTCACTTATACAGTTAGAAAAATGAGCAAAAGTGAACCTAGTGTCCAGGTGTCCATGTCCAGATAGTGTTATGGGAGAAATGCCTAGAAACTCGGTTCTTTTTGTCAACACAGTAAAGAATTACAAGCCAGTGAGCCTACTAGCCTACAAGCCAAGTTTGCTAATGCTAAGTTCTAATAGGAAAGCAAAAGTAAGGGTGGCTAGAGCAAGGGTGGCCAGAGGCCAGGTGGCTAAAAGCCGGGTGACCAACAGAGAGAGAAAGAGTCCTTTGTTCTGAAGACTTATATAATTGGTGGGGTAGGGGTGAAGAAGTTACATATTGATTGACGGGTGAAGGTGGTGCCAGCTTTCCCGGGGAGACATGCCTACAAAAATGTAGATATGGGGTCTGTTAGGCTCAGTCCTTATCTTGCTCCAAACTCTATTGTTCATTTTGCATATGTGACAGGGAGCAGGCAGTTAATCAAATGGGCTAATTGGGTGCTGTAGACCCCCTCCCCTTTTCCCTTCCAAGCCTTGGGATGAATACACAGCCTCAAGGTTTTCCTTTTCCCAGCTAGTGGAGATGATACACAGACTTTCAAGGGCTCCCCACTTCCTGCACTATCATAGCTTCCACTTGTTCGGGATGCCTGGCAGCCTTATTGTATGAGGCTCAGGATTACTGGGTCAATGTGTGAGCTTTTGCTTTTAGCCTTCTGTATTAAGTTCTTTGTTAGATTGCAATGGTGAGGGCCCTGCCTTTATTTTCTCTCTGGCTGCTTGTTCCACTGTAACAATAGCCATTGGAAATGATAGCCAGGGAGATGGAGCTTGGGAGAAATCAGGCTGAAGATGAAGATTCTTGGTCCTGAGCATGCAGGTTGGGTGGATTCGAGCATATGGAGGTTACCAACAGACACTGACAAATCTGAGGATAGAACTCTGGGGGAACATTTACTCAGTGATAAAGGCAGAGGCAACTTCCCAGGCAGAAGTGACCCTTTCCCTTTTAAAGTGCTCTGTACCTCTCTTAAACATCTATGCTGTTCATCAGAGTTGCTTATACTCCCAACGAGTCTTTCCTGGGGCCTAGTGCCTGAGAGCAGAGGCAATGCCATCTTATTTTTGTATCCCCAGTCCCTAGTACAGGGCCTGGTACAGAGGAATGCCCTAATAAATATTTACTGAATGATTCAATAAATGAGTGAAGAGTCACCTCCAGTTGCAGCTAAGGTTTGCTTTTTCTCAGGGAAGCAGCTCTTGCATTTTCTTCTACACATGACTAGGTGTTTCTGATCACAGCTCAGCAGTCTAACTGCCGTTTTCCTGTGTTCTTGATTGTGTGTGTCAGACTAAGCCAGACTGAGTCTGCGCACCAAGACTCCTTGTCCATCCCCTGACCGGGACCTTTGTTTTTCTGCCCACAGGCTGGGGCTTACCTTCCATCTTCATCCCGGTTATTTTCCACGGGCCTCTATCTGGCTTCTGTATTTGTCTGTGGATTTATTTCTTCATCTTTGATTGGAGACTGAAACCTAAACTCCTTGACTGTGATTCAGCAGGATGGGCAGAGAAACCTTTTCCTCTGACCTTTAATTATCTCCAAACATGCACTCTAGAAGACAATTTCACCTAACTTACTTGGCAAAGGACAGATCTGGAAATTGAAACGAACTGTTTTATTTGGAATTTTTAGATGGATCTTTTGTGTTTTTGGAGTAAGAGGAACAATTTCTTCTTCCTTCCCACATACTCCAGATCAGTGAAAGGCCCGGACTAAGAGAACCCTCATTCCTTAGGAACACATTAAGAGTATAGATCTAGGGCTCCACCTCAGACATACTAAATCTGTAATTCTTGCAGTGGGCCCAATAACCTGTGACTTGACAAGGCCTTCCGGGGGATTCCAATGAGCTTTAAAGTCTGAAAATCATCGTCCTAGATACAGCTTGTGCCGCACCTGAGGCTGCGCCGTGGAGTCTGGAGCCTGGTTTCTCTGGCAGCTCTGCTGCTTCCTAGCCGAGTAACTTTGGACAAGTGACTTAACCTCCCTGGACCTTACCGTTTTCCTGTGTAAGATAAACTTTTTGAGTCAGTTGATCACAGACAGGAGTCGTAGTGTTCTACGGCTCTGTAAACGCCTGTGAAGACAACACAAATCTCCCTGGTTCCAGCTCACAGGGCAGGGCTTCAGGGCTGGTGAAGCTGGCTGGCGACCAGGTGACGGCTACCTTTAGGTCCCTCTAAACTTGCTTAGCAGTCCATTTGGCCAGGTGTCTTTAAGGCATATAAGAACTGCCTAGCTTCCTTGCCAAAGTTCTGTGTTGAGAGATGCTAAGCACATGGTCTGTGACCTCTGGGTTCTTCTGAATCAGGGTCTCTTGAACCTGTAGAGAAAGAACTATTTGCAGGAGTTAGCAGCTTAGGAAGACTGATATACAAACAATGATCAACCCAGAGTTCAACCCAAATAGTGGCTTAGTGCTGGTGTGTTTTAGTTACTTATGAATTCAGCAGAGGAGCTTGCTCATTGTGTTCTCAATTTAAAGAGTTTAAACTACAAGGTCACTCTGAAAATGAGTGCTGATTCTTTCAGAGAAGTAAACCATGTCATTAGCTGCCTGTACAGACAATACAGTGCCCTCGAAACACAATTCAGCTTCTATTCTTTTAATGTGTGTTCATACCAACACTATAATTTCTCCAGTTGGGACAAATGTTTGCAACAAAAACAAAATCAATTTATCCATAGCTTGATTTGAGTCATGCATAGCCCAGCTCGGCTTTCTTCTCTCTGCTTAGCTCTGAAACTGCTCCGAAGTCACCATGAAGATAGCTGGTGTTGCTGCTGGTTTGCTTGGTGGTTTTCCTCACAGCACAGCTGCAGTCAGCCCACAGCCTTTGCCGTTTCTAACGCTCATCCTGGTGGGTGCTGTGGGGCTGAAGCCAGATTCTGGGACTGGAGCACTGCTTCACCTTGTAGTATGCCCCTCCCCCACAAGCTCTTCGTTGATTTAGCCTCCATCCAGAGACCTCCAGGCCTATTGAAATGGCATCTGACTCAGAGCTCCATAGTGGGGACTCACTGCTAATCTTCTAGAGAACGTTACAAATGTAAGTCAGTGTGCATATCTGCTCATATTGGGCTTTTGAAACTCTTCTTTAGCAGGGACAGATGAGGGAATATTGATTTAAAAACTTAGGCTGAGTCTTTTGTCTGAAGGAGAGAATTTGAATTTTTGCTGCCACACTTTTTTAAGCCTTCCAAGCATCTCCCACTCTCTTATATGAGGGGAGTAACCAAATCTGTCTACAGCCGTCCTAGCTGTGAGGGCTCCTGCACAGAGAAATAATGTTTACCTTGAGAGACAAGGTAGCATAGTGGAAAATGCATGTACTTGGGGTCAGAAAACCTCTGTGTTGGGTCCAATTTTGCTCAACAGCTCTAGCTGTTTTGCCTGAGTTTTCTTATACAACCTGGGAGGCTTAATGTCCTTACCTGCTAAACAGCACTAAGACTAGCATCTGCCTGTTGAGGAGGGGGCGGGTATTTAATGCAATCATGGATAAGAAGCTCAGCACTGTTATTGGCACATAGTAACTCAAAAATGTTGGTCTAATTAGTAGCGGTGGATGGGGAGATTGGCAGGCCTGCCTTAAATTTTTGTTTAAGCAACTTAATCTTTGGCTCTGTTTGTTGTGCACACTATGCAAATAAAGTTGCAAACCCATGGACATCTCCTTTCATGTCCCAGCTTTTTGGAAAGGGACCCCAGCTTTTTGGATAGGGATCACTATATCATATCTCAGTTTAAGATCCATTTTGTTTTTTCCCTGAATACAAACATTGTCATCATAAAATATGGAAGTCCTGCCAGAATTTGGATATTTATTAGTTAACCTAGTAGCTGCCATTCGGATTACGAAACATGTAGAAGGGTCAGTAATTATCAGGGCATTCACTTGATGTCCAGTTATTTAAGTGGGACCCACTATACCAAATGACTATAACACGCCAGACAGTTCATGGAAATACATGTAGTTAGTGAATTAGGTCAAGGAGGGAGAGGAGCCCTGTTGCATCTATTAATGCCGGGAAAGATGGTGAAGCTTGGCAGTCTCCTACTCCTGGCCATGTAGCAATGGGACTCTGAAAAATCTGCATTGGAACGGGGAGGACTGGAGTTGGGCTTTGTTTATTGGAAGCTAAAATAGAGCTGTTTACATCGTGTTTCTAGGTTGCATCTGGTTGCAGCCCCCAGTAAGTAGGTCAAGGTGATAGTTGCATCAGTAGCATGTAAACTTTGCCCTAGGCTTTGAGCTTCTGTGAATTCATAAACTCATTTTTGGCAGGCTCAAAAAGTACCCCTTCAAAGGAGCTCACTCTGTAGCGGGTTGAGTTCATAAACGGAGACTCTGGACCCTGGGCTCCAGGTAGCAGCGTGTTGCCTGACCGAATGGGGAAGGCTTCAGCGTTTGGCTTGTAGCTCAGTGGTTCCAACCATTCCTAATATGATGTAGAAATTCTTTTTTTTTAATGTAAAAAAAGTTCTTGGACTTTTTTTACATTAAAAAAGGAAAAATTCTTGGACTCTTTTACATAAAAAAAGAACTTTTAATATTTGCCCATTTAGAGAACAAATCTATGGTAAAAAGTTCATAAAAATCAGCAATGCCTTGAAATGATTTTGTACTTTATAAATCAAATGTGTGTGCATGTTTGAAAAAATAGTAACTGGATGAGTAGCTGGATGAATCAATAGTAATTAAATCCTGGATAAAATATCCATTTCAATCACTTTCTGCAGCTGGGCCAGGCCCTTTGCTGTATCTAGCGCAGATGGAGGTCCTGAAGGGGGAGCTCTTGAGCGTCCTTCGGCCACTGCCTACATCTGCGACAGCGTGTTGGCAGGAGGCACCTAGATCAGTGAGACACCCGTGCCCTGCGGAGAAGTGCCGTGTTAGGTCTTACCTGCAAAGGACGTTTTAAGCATAAACTCGTCCTCAAACAGCTAAAGCCTCTTGTGGGGAGAGTGTGTTAGGCTTACACATTGGAAACCAGAAGTAATAGAGAGCGTAGCAGAAAATGAAGAGAAGCATAGAGCAGGTCGCGCTACCACAATAGGTATATTGGGGTCAACCACTATGTGCTCTGGCATTCTCTGGGCGACCAGATGAAGGCAGGATCCTGGGAAGAGGGGTCCTGTGGACCATGCAGAGCCTAAAGTCCCCAGGCACGCTGCTCAGTGTTTAGGACCCTAAGGCACGTTTGCTCTGGAAACCAACCCTAGCTCTTTCTTATAGTCACTTTTGGTTGTACCCTGCAGTGACTGTGTTGGATGCTTTTTTCCCTGAGCAGCTTTTACAGCCAAATCAGAGGTTAGATCCAAACCTCTGGGGCAGACAGCCTGGGCTCTGACCTAGGCTCATGGGAGGGGGCCACACTGCGCCTGCTGCCCTTGTCCAGACTTCTTCTACCCAGAAGTGGCTCCTTGCTTCTTCTGGGGGCGTGTGCACAGGCAGGCCATGACTGAAGAGAAGTGGTGCTGGGAGTCGGGAGCTAGTGGGGAATGAGGGAGGGGGAGACAGGGCATCCTTGGGGCCCAGGCACCATGTTTGGTTGGATTCTTGGCCGAGATTTGACATTTAAACCCTCAACTTGCCCGTTTTTTTCAATTTAGAACTTGGTCTTTCTGGGAAAGCAGTATTTTCTAAGTGGTGCAAATGAGGTTGGGGGCTTATCTGGGGATTTCCACATTGGACGATTCCCTGTAAGAAGGATAATCTGGCACTTGAATGCATGAGTGTTGCAGTTTTAAGTCTTACACGGGCTGCAGGGGACCACCCTTGGTGAGTGAAGCCAGTGAATACAAGGGAAGTGAGGCCTGCACAAAAAGAGATGTGTCTTACCACCGGAGCTCAGGAAAAGGGGCTTCCTCTTAGCTGTAAGGCTGGAGCCGCTGGTTCAGCGGGGAACTGGGGGTGAGAGGCTCTTAGAAAACACTGTTCTCAAAAAATAAAAAAAGACACGCAAACTTGTTCAGTGCTTGCTGTCTTGCTGGTGCATCATTGTGGCTGTGAACCTGTTGGGATGTTTGCATCTCTATATACCTCTGGGATTCCACTCCTTCATTAGTAGGATTTATTACGCTCTGTTCTGGCAGAGAAAATCCCCTTTGGCAGTCCATCATATTACTAGGTTGTTCCCACTATTTCCATGACCCACTCTGTCCCAGGTAGAAGACAGGTGGGGGTCTCAGAAGTGGACGAGGGCAGCATAAAATAGAGGAAAGAACATGGACTGTGGGTCAGACAGACCTGTGTTCAAACCCTTCCCTTACCGTCCTCAGGGTGAGTGGAGGAGTTTATACCGCTCTAGTGTAAGAGACATGACAGCACCTGTATCCTGGAGATAGGAGGAAACGAGGTTTGGGAAACGCTGGCTTAACCAAGAACCAGCTCTCAGTACATGTCTGTTCCTTCCTTTTTCCCCCTTGAATGGCTTTTCATAGCACCTTTCAATGCGTTGACTGACTTCTCTCAGCCAGGCCTTGTTCTCCAGCTGTGGATTATAGAAACCTAGGATGCCTGGCCTGGAAGGTGCCTTAGCCACCCCCAAGCACTAGCTTCCCACTCTACAGATGAAAACTCTGAGGTTCAGAGTGGTTCGGCAGCTTGCTTGCATAGAGTAATATCCAGCAGGCATCTACTGAGGGCTTGCTATGCGCTAGGTGTTGCAAATTTAATGCTTACAACAGCCTACAAGGGTTACTATTTTTTAAAATATTATTTTTTATTTTTCAATTACAGTTGACATACAACTTTATATTAGTTTCAGGTGTGTCTACAGCCCAGCGCTTAGACATTCTATAACTTACTACGTGGTCAACCTTACCTTTTACAGCTGAGACATGAAGAAAGATTTGGACAGTTAACCTACGCTATGCCACTCAAGGCCATGCCTGTCCTCAGTGAGGAAACTACAGCTGCAACTAAAACGGACTCTCCAAGTTTGACCTTTTTTTCTATTCGAGGATGCCTTTCCAACGCCCTCCATGGAACAGTTTACCTCAAACTTATTACACATCCCTCGAGACCCAGAAAGCTCCTTAATTAAATTCATGAGAGCATCATTTATGGAGAAACACCCAGAACTTTAAAAACATTTTTTTAAGAAAATGAAGGGTTTATTTTTTTAGAGCACTTTATTTATTTGCTTGTTGAAGGACATCTTGGTTGCTCCCAAGCAATTATGAACAAAAGCTGTTTTAATCATTTGTGTGCAGGTTTTGCGTGGTAGAAATAATTTTTGTTTGGCAGCTAGAGTGACTTACCCAGCTTTAGGAATACTCCCAACTTTTCCGATTATGCTCACTTGCTATGACGTGGTTTGCATCACCTGCCACACACAGGGACCCCTTGCTTCCTCAAGCACATACTCCCCTGTTTGAGGAGGAACAATCCACATCACGTTACTGGCAGAACTCTGGAGCCTGGGGTCCTCTCAGGGCCTCAATTTACACAATGTCCCCTTGGACGCCCAGACTTGATTAGACTTGGGGGAACTCATCACTCCCAGAAACAATTAGCAACCGTGGGAACTTGACCCAAAGAGGACCTCACACAAAGGATTCTGGAACGCTGCAGGCCGTTCGTGGCATTTTGGGCACAGGCAAGATTCTGAGTGACTTTCAGTCCCACTGTTCCTTCTTCCAAAGTTGGCTCAGGAAAGAACAATTTCTCAACAGCTACACACACACACACACACACACACACACACACACACACACCCATGATGCTATTGCAGTCCACCTCGGTAACCAAACCACACTTGACCTTCCTGTTCCCCAGCTCAGGTCAGCTCACCCAGCCAGGACTCAGGAGGGCTGGGCAGTGGGTTTCTCTGACAGACTCACTCCCCGCTTTGTTTTCCGTGTTCCTCCCATGACTGTGGCAGGTCTCTTACTTACACTTAATCTGACCCCATAACCCTCAGGGTGGTTCTACTTTTCTGAATACAACCTGGCTGAGACATATTGTCACTCAAACACACATGAAGTTGGTCTTCATTTATTTTCTATGACCCATGTGGAGCCCCCATTTCTGCCAATGACCGGAGTAGGGTGGGATACTACTTAAACTTGTCAAAGAAAGACAATTCTGTTTCATAGTTTAAAACAGTAATTTCTGGGTTAACTTAAACTGTTCTGCATTCTCTTTACTTTTTCTGGGTGCAATGCCCCTGGGCTCTGGGGGAAAGGTGTCCGTCCTCCTGGCGGGATGGTGCTGACTCTGCTGTGGCTCACCCAGACTGTCCCTGGATGCCCTGCGCTGCTCTCCCTTGAGATGTGGCCAAGTCCACACTGTCCTTTGGGTCGATGTGCTGCAATGTACTGCAGAACACCAAGGCCCCTGACATTTGCCTTCACTGATGAGGTGGCCACCGTGCCTGATCTCATTTCCTGACAGCCCACCTGTCCTCTCCACATCCCCACCCCATCCCCGACCCCACCAGGGCACTCTGGGTCCTGAATTGCATGCCAAGGCTGTGGGGCAATCAGGGTGCTACTTCAGGACCATTTAGGGGGCTCCCACAAGGGTCTAGGGAATCCACATGCAGGGATGAAAAGGCTTCTAGAAGCCTCCAGAAGGTTGGTGAGCACGTAGTGGGAACGCAGACAAGCCCTGGGAAAGCCGAGGTCTGAGATGAGGTTTCTGAGGTAGAGCAGTTCTAGGAGTTGACAGGCACAGGGGCATTCCCTGGGAGGGAGGAGCATAAATGGAGTACAGGGAGAGCCTACTGATTAGAGAAAGCAAACCTGTCAGGTGCGCCTGGGGGAGGGTTCAAGGAGAGCAGCTGGGAAGCCCTGGGGTTTAGGGGAAATGCGGAAGGAAGCTTAGGAGAGTGGAACAATCGTGGACTTCATAAGCCAACCTCCTGAATTTAAATCCTGGGTCTAAGGTCAAAGTTAGATCCTTCCTTTGAGCCTCACTCCCCCCGGTGTTAAACGGGGACAACGCCACCCCTCCTGCAGGGCGAGCCGAGGTATTCGGCGTACAGCAGGTACTCGGCACACTGAAGCCCATCAGTAGCTGCACTCGTCTCTCATCACTAGCTGTCACCTGTTAGAAAGGAAAATTGTTAAAAACACTCTACTGTATTTCCTTAAGAAGCCCCCCCACTGTGCCTTGGATGCAGAGGATGTACATACTTATTGTAGTCATTCCTACTTCTGGCTTTTTTGTTCTCCTATTAAAGTAATAATGCATCTTACAACTTATGGTACCTTGAATCCAGGAAATGCATTATTTATTAGTTCACATAGGTGCAAGGCTACAGGATACATTTTGGTGTTTCTTTTTATCTCAGTTTGCTGCTAAATGGCAGAGAACCACTGAACTTCACACAACACTCTCTGAAGTATTTCTTGAAATGCTTCACCTGATGAAACCGTAGGTTTCCTGCAGGCCAGGACCATGTAGTAATGATGTTCTCTGTATAGGACATAGCCTAGTGCAGGTCCAATATATACATATTTTAAGATTTTATTTATTTTTAGAGGGGGGAGAAAAAGAGGGAGAAAAATATCGATGTGAGAGAGAAACATCTATTGGTTGCCTCTCTTTTGTGCCCTGACTGGGGACCGCACCCACAACACAGGAATGTGCCCTGACTGGGAATCGAATCAACGAAATTTTTGCTTTGTGGGTCAACACCCAACAAACTGATCCACACTGGTCAGGGCTGCAGTAGATGTCTTTCTAATAAGGGATTTAAAGATTGAACTTGGAGAAGAGAAAGATGCACTGAATTCATGATGCGTGTCAAATAAATAAAAGACTAAGAAAAATCTTGAGAGACGCCTCTATTATGGAGAGAGTATGAGAATGGATTAGCATGAAACAGTAGCACAGAGGATTCCAGTGAGACACAAGGAAGAACTTCCTGATATAGGAGCCGTGAACATGAGTGAATAAAAAGAATGATAATGGTCCCTTTCCCGGCTTTCATGGGTTCGGGAAGTACCTCTGAATGCGAGGTTAGGGTAGCCAAACTTCCAAGTTAGTTTTCATTCTCTTTGAGAATGAATGCATTTTCCTTATCGCAAATCCTTGTTCTTTCCCCCGCGTGTGAAAGTTCACCTTGACAGGTTGGACTTCAAAGCATGTCACGACTGATCTTGAGCGTCACGGGCGGGGGTGAACGTTTGTGTACCCAGAAGCGGAGAAGCTGCAGAGGCTGCGGTCTCCCCAGGGTTCAGAGACCGAGCGAGCTGGGGACTCTCCCCACCGTCCACGATCTGGTCTGTTTCAAAGACCATCTGAGTTTTATAAACCCAATAAACAAAGAAAATTTGTTTTTCACCAAAGGAAAAAGAAATCAAACCAAGACAACAACAGCTTTACTTGACCTTTAAAACCCTGCAAGCCTGGGGCTGTTGGCTGTGCCAGGTGGTAACTGCGGTCTTTGACTGAGAAGGAGGGCTCCTCCGCCAGGCTTCGCCGGCCTCGTTTGTTGCTCGTTGCTAAGGGACCGCTAAGAAGATTAGCCCAGCGTAGATCACAGGTGAACGGAAATTTCTGCCCTGTGCTTTTGTTTGCGGTGATGAAAAATAATTTAGGGTATTTGAGGGGGAGAGGGAACAATCCTTTTCTGCGTCTTTGACTCTTGAATTGTTTTTAAAGAGCCTCTTCCTGTCCCAACAAACCCAAAGACGAGAGGAGACGATAGTTTTCTGCTGTCCTGAAGCACCCCTCACTCTTGACTTGTCTCTTCTTCCTGTGGTCCTTTTCTTCGGACATGGCTGCCCGTCTGATGGTGGAGGAGGCACGGGACAGGTCACCCAGCTGGATGTATGGCATACCTACCCTAACCCACAGCTTAATCCCCCATAAAAATGGGAGAAAACAATAGGATGTATTTCTAGGATTGGGGTGAATAGCATGAGACATGCTTGTTAGCATAGTGCCTGACCCTAGACAGTGCCCAGGAAACATCACGTGCTGTTTTTATCACTACCACTATCCTTTCTCTGTTGTATTTTCCTAAAGGGAAATGCATGTTTATTTTCCTCTCTTCCAGACTGATTGCAGTCACAGCAGTTTTTGACCAGGGTGGGGACCACAGAGTGAGAAAGGCCACTGCTCCTGGAAGCTGCAGCTGGCAGGGTGTGCCCTGGAACCACACACCTGTGAACTCTACCTTTGCTCGTCGGAAAAGTGGTCCAGGGAGCCGGCTGTGGCTGATGCAGTCAGGAAGCTCGGACGGATGCACTAGTCCACGTTCCCACGTATCCATGCAATTACTAAAACAGTTCAGGAGTCTTGCCGTCTGGTAACTTGAAAATGCCTCTTTAACCCACCTGTAGCATGGCACAGAGCTGATTTTTAATAAGCTCTACCAGTAACCTGCTGCTTACAATTTTTACATGATAAACAAGTCTGTGATGAACAACTATCTGGTCATAATTGTAATATTATCTCTTGAGGTGAAATCTTAGAAGCTGAGCTGTAGAGTCTGGTGGTCTTTGAGAGCCACTCGAATTATCACAGGCTGCAGGAGCTCTTCATTCCCCACGACCAGGGCCGTGTTAGGGTTGGGGGGAGAAGAACTGGAAAATTGGTTTCTCATTATGTTCCTTCTACTTCTTTTACAGTTTTTCTCAGTTCACCCTGCTTCTCTTTCCCAGCCCCTTGATTGGTACTTAAGGCCAAAAATTACTGGCGTATGGGAGAGGGGGAAATCCTGCTTGTCTTCATTTCTATTTCATCCCAGATGTTGATGGTGGATCTCTAAACTGAATTGTTAAGACTTTACACCCTGATATAGCAAGAAAAATGTGGATGATACTGTCCTTTCTGAGAATGCTCCAGGCTGCATGTGCGTTTTATTTCTCTTCATTTGCAAGGGACACTCCTGGATGAAAAAGCCCATTCCTCGGGAAAACATGAATCTGTGCCTATCTCTGAACCATGGATTTAGCTGCTCTCAAAGACATGGGGAGAATGCCTTCTGTGTCTTTTCCTTCTGTATCCACTTCCAACTCAATGCCTCTTTCCAGCGCACCATTTCATTGTACATGATTTCATCTCAGAGAAACAATGTACGCACATCCTAAACTCTGAAGATATGCGCACTGACGTAATTGAGGGGAGAGTGTGTTTCAGGCTATACTTTTATTTGAAATTCATTAAAGTTAAGATGGATTGATGGATGGATAAAGAAATGGGTGGGTAGGTAGACACGTGATAAAGCCATTGTGGTAAAATGACAGTGTGGGAAGGTAGGTGATGGGAGTACGGACGTTCACCGAGAATTCGTTCAGATTTGCTTGTGTATGAAGCTTCCCAGCAGAATGTGGGGGAACATGTGCAGTGGCACAAGGCGTGCCATTCGGTTAATTTCAATAGTACTGCTTACTTCAAGTGCAGTTCCACAACAACAAAGGGTAATTGAGCGCCTGCCACCTATAAAGCGTTGTTTTATGTGCTGAGAATAAGGGATGAATTAAGACAATGTTCGTGGTTCAGAAAACTGGTAATTTTCACAAGGGACACCAAAGCGAAATCAAACTTTCACGGGGGCAAACATACGTCAACGGTTTTCTGAAATAGTCTAATTTCAAGTACGTTTATTATTTTTAAATGTAAGGGATTCATTGAGAAAGTGACTCAATGTTATTTTGATTGCTTAACTTAGTAACACTTTTTATATAAATAAATTCACGGGTCAGAAAAAAAGAATCTTCTGCCAAATGCTGTATTCCAATTTTATTTAGGGAAACATTTTTGCCATAACTGTATCTGCTTTTCTGTTGGTTTGGTGTCCTTATTGACATAACATTTAAAAATTACTTGACAGCAAGGAAAAAGGCAATGGTACATAGAGAAATCAATTAAAAGCCAGAGGAAAAAAGTAAGAGGTTAATATTTAACATTCACAGGGGTTGGAGTTACCTTCCACTTTGTCCCACTCTCTTCCTTCAGAATTTCCTGCCTGCAGCCCACCCTTCAGGACAGCCTGAGGATTCTTTCCGAAAACCTGATGGTCCGATGGTCCTGGGAGGGATTTTTCAGTGGCTCTCTAAGAACTAGACTCTGCTCCCCCAGCATTAGCCTGTGGTCTGCACGCACCCCCTCATCCATACCCTAGCTGCGTCCAGGGCTCCTCACTTTTCAAATACTGGTGCTCTCACCTGTGTGACGTCTCTATCAAGCTGATCCACGTTCACTTAGTTTTCTCTCTTCATGGAAGCCCACCTCTCTGACACTACTTAGGTATTCCACATCCCGGACCTCATACAGAAGTTCATCTTCCAGTCAGCCTTGGCGTTTTCTCTCTTCGGCGTTGTTTATTATTGGCTGTATTGGTTGTCAGAGTGCAGTGTTTGTAGCTACCGCCTACGCTCCGGTGCCGGCCCCTGGAGGGCAAGTTTATTCATCTTGGAAGAAGTTTGAAGCCACTGAACTGCTCTACACAAATGTTTGCTTCATTGAATTCAGTTTGGCAGGAAAAGTCAACATCTATTCTTAAAATCAGCCCACACCAGGCTGAGTGTGTTAGCTGGGAATCTACAGGCCAGGATCATTTCCTCCAAAGTGCAGCATTTCTGACCTTCAGAAAGACGTTTGTATTTTACTAGGAGAGGAGCAGGTTTTATTAAACTGCCATAATTTGGACATCATTTTCCAGGCAGTCCCGAAGCATATTACACTTTGTCTGGGAGAAACTTATTTAGCAAAGGCAGTTGGCAAAGGTAAATATTGGCTTTGTGAGTTTTCCTCGCTTATGAACTTATTTAAATTGCTTAGTTTTTTTTCTTTCCTAGCTTTGATGCAGGTGGACCTTGCATCTTTTGCTGGGTACACAGTGCCATCTTGTGGCCAGAGAGCACATAACACTCACTCCAATGCTCCAGAGTCCGTGGTTTTGGGAAGTGCAGAGTTTTAGATACCTGTGCTTCTGCTGTTCCGTCTATTTCTGTCATTCAGAGGATCTTCACGTGGGGAACATGAACATAACAGGTCAATGTTCACATAGTTTACTGCTAAACCAACTCAACTTGGGCTTCAGCTAGCAGGAGCATATTTAGAAGATTTTATGATTGTATTTTGTGCATGTCCCCATTTTTCCATAGCACTACCTCCAAGGGCTACTACCCCCTATGGTGTTGTATTGAGCATGGTATAAGTTTGAATCTTGCATAGGCTATGGTGTTTTCCCTGAAAATAAAATCCAGGTCAAACCGGGGTGACTGACACACCTTGAGGTTGCTCCGGCAGGGTCCAACTCAAGAGGACTGTGACACCAAACTTTCTGCTAGAAGACGCTGAAATGACCAGATGAGGGGAAGCTGGGTGCCCAGGTTCCATCCTAAGGTCAGCCTTGGGTGAAAGGGCAGGATAATAACACAAAGTGAGCTGGGAACCTTCGCTGCTGCCAGCAGTCCCCAGGCCCACGATTTAGGGGCCGTGTCACCAGCTGTGCTTTCACTTCGGTCTCCTTTGAGATTTCTCTGAAGGCTCATTGGAGCTACAGTCTCCTCATTCAGGCTGCTTTCAACTCAGGCTTAATTGTCGTTACTGTAAAAAGTAATGTGTGTTATTAATTAACCAAATAGTTGGGCAAAAAAATTCATGACATTCACAGGGAAAAAAAGTAGTACAGATTTTCAAGTTCAGTCTGTTTGTGTACTAGGTATTATTATGGGCTAAGTTGTTTCCTCAAAGTTACGAGTTGAAATTCTAACCACCAAGTACTTCAGAATCTGACTATATTTGGAGCTAAGTTGTTTACGGAGGTAATTAAGTTAAAATGAGGTTGTCAGGATGGAGGAGGAAGTTGGGCATAGATGACCCCAGGAGGAAGGCCATGAGAGGCTACTAGGGGAAGAGGGACATCTACGAGCCAGACAGAGGCCTCAGAAGAAACCAGCTCTGTCAACACCTTACGCTTGAAATTCTAGTCTCCAGAATTGTAAGAAAGTAAATGTCTTGTTTGAGCTGCCCAGTCAGTGACACTTTGTATGGCAGCCAGAGCAAATTAACACAGCGGGATTTTTAAAAAAATTTTTTTTGACTTTTGAGTTTAGAGAGAGGGAAATGTAGGGAGAAAAAGAGGGAGAGAATCATCAATCGGTTGCCTTTAGTAGATGCGGAAACTGAAGCTGCAATGCAGGCACGTGCCCTGACCAGGGATCTAACCTGTGACCTTTTGGTTTGTGGGACAATGCCCAACCAGCTGAGCCACACCAACCAGGGGCTAACACAGTGAGATTTTTAGAAGGGGAGTTCTTAGGATTTGTACAAATGATTCATCATTTAGAAACTGAATGCTGGTGTCAGTGATGGTCCAGAGGAAGCAGGTAGAAGTGAGGAGTTTAGTGGATCATTTACAAAAGCTGAGCTCAAGGGGTGATCCTGGTCCTGGGCTCAGGCTGGCAGCAGTCGGGGGAGGGGGGCAGCCACCACCAACAGGCCTCCAGGAGCACGGAGAGTGAAGAGGTCCTGGACCTCAGAAAGGGAGCTGCTGTTTGGAGAGATGCCCACAGAAGAAACAACGGACCTGATTTGTCTCCTTTTCACCAGTCTCCAGTCAGTGCCTCCCACTGGCCAAGCCCGACTAGAGGCCAGAGGGCTCTGACGCCCTGTTGAAGCATCCCGTGAAGGACTAGCTCCTGGGGCTTGGAGCAGGGTGCAAAGGCGTGGAGAGTGGATAAGAGGAGGCACATGGGAAACCTGGGGCCCAGGGCCTCTCTGGATTTTTAGCTGAGGTCCACATTCCTCATCTCGTATCTCAAGTTGGCTCCTGGTTTGGTGGGGAGTTGGTGGGGGGCCTGTTATCTGTGGACCATTGAGTCCATTTAGACTCACAACTGGACTTGATGCAGGTTTCAGAATATTCATGCCAATAACGCACTAAAGTCAGTGGGTGGGGTGGGGGGGAGCCTGCTGGAAGGTGTGGGGGAAGGGAGGCAACGCTGGAGGGCTGCTCGGTTAGAACATGGGTGGGAAGATCAGGGACCTAATGACAGCAAGATCCACAAAGCAGTTGTTTAAGACTTACGTACAGTTTTGGTGAAATAATAGAATACTTAAAGGTAGGCTGTGATATTAAAGATGCATAGTATAATTTCTACAGCTATGTTGCCAAAAATAAATCTTTCCATAAGGGTAGAAATGGCCCGTATTTGTGCTGTCCAGTGGGCCGCCGCTTACTGCACAGAGCGTAGGCCCAGAGCAGCAGTTTTCAACTGGGTGCTGCAGGAACTTCTACAGTCAGGACACTGTCCTCTTTTCCCTCAGACTGTCACATGCAGAAATGATGGCAGCCAGCACAATAGCTGTCAGTGTGAACAAATCAAAGTTATACCTATTTTTTTGTCAGATTGGCAAAAATATATTTTTTGGTGTGCTACAGAATTTTAATAGTTTACGTGTGCTGTGGGATAAATTAGAAAATCACTGCTGTAGAGTGTAAGAACAAATCTAAAACAGAAAAAAAAATCCTTTTCCTGGTGAAAAAGAGAATTTCCTTCTCCTCTCCCGTCTTAGAGTGTTTTCTTAAAAAAACAAAATACAAAAACAAAACAAAACAAAAAAACCTTGTCATTGTTCTTACTTTCTCTGCCTCTTTCAGATGGTACACACATCTTTTTAAAACTGCTGGCTTTACAAGATGGAACGTCTTTCTCAAGGGCCTGAGGCTCATCTCTTTGAATGTCAAGGGAGATTGCACCCCTCTCTCCTCTCCACGGCTGCCTGGACCCACATTGTGGCCGGCCTCCTCTCATAAAGATACTAGAAGTTTCATTTTTTCTTCGGATAAAGGCAGTCAGCACACACAATGACCTCCCCAATTACCAGGTGAATTTACTGCGAGCTACGGTACTAGTAAGTGTTGTCTGAGGACAGGCTTTCACGTACCTTGGTGTGAACAGGCATGTAATGGCTATATCTGCTTGGCTATACAAAAATGTGAGATTTTTATCTTTGCCATTTCTGTATGAGGTGTCTGTGATGCACGTATCATTCTGGTTTAATGTTTATTCAATAATAAAATTGTTCTCTCTTCTACGTTTGTGTGGTGTTTCTAGGTGGGCAGGAGATTTTGTTCTTGATTACATTTCCATAACAAGAACCACCAGTAACAGAATGAACACAAGGAGGCAGAGTTAAAAGGTCAGTAGAGGAGTTACAGTGGAATCCTAGAAGATACAACACACGGAGGCTGGCAGGAAAGGAGCAGAGAAGTGAAGGAACAGGTGGGACTGAGAGAAATCACGGACGAAGGTGGTAGGCTTGAACTCGCCCACAGGAATAGCTGCTGTTAGGTAGATTAAAACCTTCTGTGAAATATCAGAGATTGTTATAGTGGACAAGAAAGCAAGCCCTATCTAGGTATTTACAAGGAACACATTCCAAAGGCACAGACAGGTGGAGAGGAAGATGATCAGAGACACACAGACACTGGGCATAAGAAAGCTGGTATGGTGATCTGATTTCAACACTGAGAATATAACCAGAGACAGAGACATTACACAATGATACAAGGGTCAATTCTGGGGGAAAGACACAGTAACACTAAACGTGTTTGTGCCTAATAACACAGGTATAACATGTGTCAAAACACTTAATGGAGCAATGGGCAAAGCCACAATGTTGGAGATTTTAACATCCCTCCTTAATAAAAAAAAAAAAGCAGAGAAAACAAGTAGTAACGATGGAGAGGATTTGAGCTACACTTAATGAAACCAAGAAATTTTGATATGTTAAAGAGTTAATAATCTGAAAGTTATCTGAAATGCATGATTTCTAGGCAATACTTGATAAGCAATATTTTCTTGTATAAATTTTGATGTAGCGATGATTGAAATATGGTTGGCAGATTCATGAAATCAACCAAAAGTTGCCCCCGTGTGCTACCTGGGGAAGCCCTGGGCTCACAGGACTGTAGCACCGTCTTCATGCCGGAGGGTGTCTTGATGTGCCAGTGTCGACATTTATTAATATGACATCATAGTACAGGCAGGAACTTTGATCTTTTCCCCTGTAAACTATGACAAGCAGCTAAAACAGCCCTTCAATGTTGGTTGAATTTCATGATTGTATCTTTTTGGGTCAGACGTGCAAGCTTTCCGCAGCTGGTCCTACAGGTACCTCCTGTGTTACGTTCTGGACAGGAAGCCAACTTCGGTCTCTCCAGAACAAAGTTGCCAGACTTGGCAAACAGAAATAGAGCGTCCAGTTAAATTTGAATTCTAGGTTACAGATAATTCTTTACTAAGGGACATACTTACACTGTAAAAACCTACTCAATATTGACCTGAAACTCAAATTTAACTGGACCTTCTTATGTTCTACCCTACTTAGGAAGGGGAGTGTGCTCTTCCAAGGGGCTGGCTGAGCTGCAGTTCTAGTTAAAATACCAAAGTCCACCGCGCACCTGCCCTCAGGACGCGACCTCTGGCTCTCAACCACCAGCTACACTCCTTGTAAAACAGGACAGAGCAATAAAAAGATACGGGCAAAGAGTTGCTCTAAAGGTCATTTTTTTAATTTAAATATTTTGATGATACACATACAAATATAGTTTTTCCAGGAATAAATGTAAAAACTAATACAAATCACCCTTTTCGGAACAAAGAAACCATTTAGAAAATGTGATTTCACGAGACACATTTGACAGGCTAGAGTTGTCAAGACTGCTCCAGGAAGCTTAAGACCACGTTTTGTTTGAAGTACTTAGGTCATTTTTATGTTTCACACAGTAGTGGCATTCCTGTTGCATTCTTGGCAAAGTGCAACTACTAAGTCTACACTGAAAAAAAACTAACAACACTTATTAAGTAGAGAGTACAAAATTTAGATGGAAGAAGGACCTTCACTTTGGCCATGGACTTATGATATCTAAAAATATTTGCCTTTTACTCATAGACAGTCAGTGGGAGCAAAAAGTATCAATATTTTACATTACACAATTCAAGTCAGCAATATTTCTATAAATGTGCTATAAAAATAAAATTTTAAAGATTCCATTCCCTAAGCAAAATACCTGGAAAACTCACAAAATTACACAGTATTTAAAATCTATGAAAATCATTTTGTTGTGAAGAATATTTATATAAATTGTTACTCACAGGCACGTACACTTTGCAACTTGAAATACATTCTTTTTTCAAGGAGCAATAGGAATAAAATCTATTTATTTGTTCAAAACACCCAAATCACTTTTCAGAAAGGGGCAAGGATGACATACAAATTCACGTCAATCACACATTTGACGTGTTAAGTTTGAGACACAGAGTAGAATCACAATTTCAGACTCATCATTACAGAAGCGATCAGGTCCTTCCACGTTTTGAAATTGTAAATTAAAGAGAGTGGCTTCCATCATCCAGTTTAATTCTACAACTATTGCTTTGGCATCCACGTTAGACACTGAGGATAAACACAGCATGGTTCTTCTCACAGTGTATATGGTCTAGTGGTCAGTTTAGCTGTACAAAATCAGAACATGATATATCCTGAGGTTTTATAAATAGTATATTATTACTATAAAAAGTAAAGTGATTTTATATGTATGAATTTTCCCCTGGATTATTCAACTGAATTGGAAGTATTCAGTATTTTCATTATTGAGAAGACAAAGGGAAGATACAATGTTATTTTTAAGGCCACACAACACACACAGTTACATGCACAGAAACATATGTGTTTTTACCATGTCAGTGTTCCAAAATTCGATCGCCCTCGCACAGACCGGAAGGCCTCTGGTCTTGAGGAAAACAAGCACACGTCACCCGACCTGTGTCTGTGTCTTTGGATAGACGAGTGCTGACAAGCTGCTGGGGCGGTATGAACGGGCTGAGAAGAGCAATGTGCAACGTTGGCCCGGTGTGCAGAGGCCCCGGTGGCTGTGTGATTGCTCTGCTGTATGGCTGGTGAACTGGGCGCTCCATGTTGTGCTGCGAAATCCTTAGAAGCCACGCTTACTCTCTGTTTAACTTGCTTTGTGAATGTTGTTTGGCCACAAGTCACCGAAAGGCACTTAAGACACAGTGTCATGGTGACGCCCTCGGGAAGTCCGAGGGCATTTCTTAAGTACTCTCCTGGACGCTGAGACAGCAAGGTCCATGTCTGCCAGTGACTGAGGAGGTTTACTCTTGTGTATGTGCCTCTTATGTCTGTAAGCAGCAAGGAAGGGCAGGTCCACTGAAAACATGGACCCGCTCACTGCTCGCTCAGCTCTGGGTCTGACTGCGGCTGACCGTCTAGGAGAAAGAACGCTGCACGGTGCTGTGCTTGGAGACTCTGGCGGTCGACGTGGTTACAGTAGAGCTAGAATGCCCAGACTCCTCGAAACCAAAATTTGGCAGAGGGCCAGGGACTCCAGCTCCAGAAACCATGGTCTTTCTGGCCGTCATGGAGGTTTCGGCAGCAGCTGGGTAACTGGATTGCAGGGTGGAAGCAGGTGTTAGCACCCTTTCTGTCACCGTCACATTCTGCCCTGCTGCTGCACTCGGTGTGGCCAGCGTGGGCTGCACACCTGAGCTGGCAGCAAGGAAGCTCTCTCTCTCCCTGACCATAACATAACGCCCATCTGGCAGGTGCGGAGTGCCTTCCAGAGGACCGGACAGGCCTCCATTAGGCTGCACAACCCTCTCAGTGACCATGACATTACCCTCATTAGCATAATGCTGGTCTACCAAGGTAGCTGCTGGGGCATACACCCGCTCCGTCACAATAAGGCCCTGCGGCTGTCTGGGGCCCAGGATCACAGTGCTTGGTGGTGGCACAGTGGAGCCTGTGGCAAAGGTTTCTGTCACTATGACACTACCAGAAGCCAATGAATTAGGGAGCGGTGTAGCTACCTTTTGACCCTGCTTAGAAGACACAGACCTTTCAGTGACTATTTCCTGAGTTATTTGCTCTGCATTAGCTTCATGCAAATGTTTTGGAACTTGGAAGCTACTACCAGAGGAGTAGGTATTCTCGGAATTAACCCTTGTTTGCTCGGAGAGTACATGTGAAGCTGTTTCTCTCTCAGGTAATGGCCTCTGCTCCATTTCTACATCCATATCTATTTTTTGACCCAAGCAAACTTCAGCTAGTGTCTTGAACTTAAACCCTAAATCATTCAAGAAGTGGTCATCTAGCTCCCCTTCAATGAAGCTGCAACAACCAATGGAACCATGTGGAGACTCCGTTTCTTCCTGAGAATAAACCAGAAGGCAATCTTTGGCTGTGTGGTTGTCATCTTCCTCGTTACAACAGGCAGCTTTCTAAAGTGGAAATAAAAACAGAGGCATATGATTGGTGACACAACTTCACTGAAGAACAAGGCTATATTCCCACTCGAACTGCACAGCCTGAGTCTAAATGCAAGGAGACATCAGAGAAACCCAAACTGAAGGACATTCTACCACACGGCTGCCCAGCACCCTTAAAAATATTAACATTGTGAAAGATAAGAAAGGCTGAGAGGGGACTGATCCAGATTAAAGAAGATGAAAATGTCATGACAACTAAATGAGATGCAGGACGCTGGGCCGGGCCCTGGACAAGAGAAACAATCGCTATGTAAGACGTCATCGTGGATGAGTGGGTACTCAGCAGTTTGGACGTGTCACTGCTACATCTCTAAGTTTGCTCCCGGTGCTGTGGTCGTGTGAGAGAACGTGCGAGTGCCTGCGTGCGTGCGTGTGTGCGTGTGAGACAGGAAGACGGTGGGACGATGTGGCTCTACGTGCTAACGTTTGGGTCACCTGGGTAAAGAGTACGCGGGAGTTCAAAATTTCTCTTCTTGCCTATTTTCTGATCAGTTTGAAATGCTTTCTGAATTAAAAGCTGCAAATGCATACATAGCCAAGGCTGCCTACAGCAGGGTTGGAGCAGAGAGGAAAAACGTGTCAGAATACAACCAAGAGGGCACCAGAATGGAGTGAAACAGAAAGGGGACGCTAAGTGGTTTCCCCGACACTGACATATCCCTTTCTCCTGGTCAAGTTAATACTCAGGGGCGGGCAGATGACATGGAGAGGGACATGGAAGGAAAGAGGAAGTGGGAAAGCACTCCAGTAATGTGTAACCATTTAGGGGAGAGAGGACAGAAGTAAACTGGCCTCCATGGAAGCCCTTTGCCTTACTTCTCTCAAGTGTCCTCCAGATGAGTGTCACTCTGACTCTGCCCATGGGACACACGGGCTTTGTTCTCAAGAAAGGCACCCAGTTCTGCTCCTAATTCTTAATTCTGGGAGTGAGCTTCTGGACTGTAACCAATCATTTTTCCTGCAGCTTTCCTCCTAATTTTTTTATGAACCACCTCCACAGTGAAGCCAAGCGCTCTCACTCAGAAGACAACACTTAAATGGACATCACAGATTGTGTTTTTTAGGTCTCATATTTAAAGTCTGGGGAGAGATTACACTTTCTGCCCCACTGCCATCTGGTTTGGTCACGTGACTTGTTCTGGCCAATGAAATCGGAGTGCAAAAAAGGCAGGAGCCACTGCAGGATTCGGTGTTGCTATGTTCTCTGTGACCCAAGGATGGCAGCTTCCTAGGTACAATCTGCTCTCTCTGCATCTTGGAATGAAGAGCAGAAATGCATTCAGAGGCAAAAACATGAATGTGAAAAAAGCCTTTGTGAGAAGTCAGATTGTGGGGTCATTTGTCTTCAACACATAATTTAGCTGACTGGTTCACTGGGTCATATCTCTTTTCCCTCATTATCTGTAAGTATTCTCATAAACATAAACAAACCCCCCCCAAAATCCCGTCCGGACCCGAGGCAATGATCACCCTAATAGTACCACATTCACGTATAAATGTGTTTTCCCCTGTACCTATAAACCAACACTTACTTCAGTGAAATAACTCCTTAAGAACTCCTCGTTCACTGCAGTAGCAGCTGCTCGAACTCCGGCCATGTCTCTGAAAGCCCCCGTGGCTCTCGTGGTCCTTATGGTTTCACCGCCTATGACAGCTCCTGCTGTGCCTGTCACTTGGGTGGCACCCCCAGAAAAGTGACTTCGGTGTTCTTCCCACCTCCCATCCACCTCGGACATGTCATGCTGCATTCTGGTAAAGGAAGCCGAGCTACTCCCTTTCACAGTGGACTCCTTGACTGCTCCAGCCCCCACTCCACCTCTTGCGCCACTGCCCACTGCTACACTCTCTCTGTGATCCACCGTCAGAAGCGATGGCACCACCTGTGAGGGCAAATACAATTGAGAACTTAGCCGGAAGGATGAAGGGTCAGCACCTTTGTAGGATCTGAGCTAAGTGTGCATACAATGGGAACAAGCTATTTCCACAGAAGCAAATTAGGAAAACTACTTTGGTGGACTGATTTCTGTTTGAGTCTTCTGAAGAGCCATTCTAGCTTCCTATTTTGTTAGATGATTATCATCCAAAAGGAAAACAATTTTATTTTTCTTTTATATTTATCACTGTTATATTTAAGCCACAGTGAACCTCTGTTCACTGAGGTTCAAGTTGACTATTGCTAAAACAATTCTACACTAAAACCCTTAGAATAGATCTAGAGTTCCATCCAATCTCAGAGCCCCCTCCTTAAATTTGATTCTACCTCCAGGAGGAAGTGAAGGCCTCTGGATCTGGGTAGTAAAGAATTAACTATACCCTGCAAGCAGTGTGCCCCAAATCACAACAGGTTTTATTGCCACTCCCAGTTGGTATCTTCCAATGACGAAGTGACTACCCCCTAGATTATTTATGCACAACAGTTGACAAGGGCAAGCCCAACACAGTGTATAGAATAAATAACTATATTTAAATTAAACAAGTTATTTAAATATAGACTCATCTCATTTATTCTATTGGCACCAATTGTATTTCAACTTTCCTCTGAAGTTTAATGTCTTCTTTACGGTTGTACGACTGTTATTTTTTGTCTAACTGGACGCATGGTCATCCCAATTGTAAACTATACTTTTAAGCCTTTATTGCCTCTAGAAATTGCCACCCAACTAAGTTCTGGTTAGCGTGTGTTCAAGCAGAGCGGAAATGGAGGACGCATGTTTTGGGAAGTGTTCTTTAAGAACGGTTCTTCACTTTTCTTCTGTCGGCTCTTTGGAATGTGGGCTCAGCAGCCAGTGCCTGCCTGGAGCATGAAGACAGCAGAGAATGGAACTCATCCATGGAGGAAAAACGAGGAAAAAGAAGCCTGCGGCCATATGAAATCATCATGATGGTCTTAGACCGCCTACATATATATTTAAGCCACTGTTCTTCTGAGTTCTCTGACACTTGGTGCTGATCACATCCTATGAGATATGACACTCACACAGAGGGTGATGAGAGACCCAGGGTGAAGATGCAATAGAGACAGTGGGAGGTGGTTGTTACGCAGGTAGAACAGGGGATTTTGCAATCTTTTACAACTGTTATGGCGTGGTGGGCTTACCTCTGCCAACCCTGTGTGTTAAGGGAAGTAAAAATGCAGAAACACCTGGTTTTGAAATGCTGTTAATAATAAATATTTTCATCCTAAATCTCCACCCACTCTTGCTCTCTCTAACTTCTGCTCTGCATTCTCTGCGACACCAGACCTTTCACAGAATAGCAACGCCCCCTCAGCTCTGCCCTGGCAGCAGGCACAACACAGGTTTTATTCAAAGGCATGTGACGAAATCTGTAAGGCCCACTTTACCCTCTCCTGACCTAAAGTGTTAGAAGCACTTCCCAAGGCCCCTTTAAAATAAGAAAAGGAGACAACTTCCACTGATATCTGATTGTCTGACCTTGTCTTCCGGGGGCGCCCCTTCATTGTTCCAAGGGTGCAGCATCTCTATGGTGCCAGGAATGGGGGCGAAGCCTTTGGCACTCTTTCCACAATGGCACATCAGCAGCAGAAGGGGTACAACTGGAACAAAACAAAATGAAACACAAATAAAAGGTGAGTCCTGAACTTTTTAAAAATGTATGTTATATAATTTTGCAATTTGCATATCACTTCCTGGAGTTCAGCCTTCACTTGTTACAGCGTTATTTCTATTTTTCTTTTCTTCACCCCAATCCGACCACACATGCTTGTCTGGGGAGAGCACACCGCAGTCGACAGGCAGGATGAGGGAGTCGGGCGGGTTCAGAGGCCTCGTCCCTCATTAAGAGGCTGAGCGTGGTTACAGGGTGGGACACCAAGACTGAATTCGATAGTACCCAAATCATTAAAACCAACTTAAAGATTAAACTTTTTGGCTTTTTAAACCACTTTAATTTTTAATATGAGAATATTCACTATCCAAAATAAAAATATCTATGTGTTAAAAAAATCAAAAGCTCCTCAGGGTAGAAACATTTTCATATGTTCAAGTGCACTGGAACTTCTATTCCTCACCAGTTCATCCTAGAGTAGATTTTGGCAAAAGGTAGACTCACTGAGGTTCAAGTTGACTATTGCTAAAACAATTCTACACTAAAACCCTTAGAATAGATCTAGAGTTCCATCCAATCTCAGAGCCCCCTCCTTAAATTTGATTCTACCTCCAGGAGGAAGTGAAGGCCTCTGGATCTGGGTAGTAAAGAATTAACTATACCCTGCAAGCAGTGTGCCCCAAATCACAACAGGTTTTATTGCCACTCCCAGTTGGTATCTTCCAATGACGAAGTGACTACCCCCTAGATTATTTATGCACAACAGTTGACAACAGTCACAGATACTGTGAGTGATAAAACGACTGAAATCAGCCCATGGCAATCCAATATTTATACAAATTCAGCAAATATTTATCAAGTGTATACCACATGACAAGTACTCAAAAGGCCTTAAGGAATGTGTGATGAGAGGGTGGTGCAAGGAATCCCCACATAAAAGATGCAGCCCCAGCTCCAGGACCTGCCTGAAAACTTGGGAAGCCAAGACAAGTTGCTTGCTGTTCTGTGCCTGTATCATAAAGTAAAGAGATGGTATAAAGTGCACTGTAAACTGTTGAGTGCTGTGCATCCAACTGCACATCTCCTGACGGCTTTAACCAGCTCTTCCTCTGTCACAGAGAGCTGGGGCTGCCTCAAAGTGGTCCTCTGCCCATGCTCAGTGCTCAAGTGCAGTGTTGGCTACATGACCCCAGGCTGCAGTCCTGTGTTCCTTCATGAAAGGAAACCTGAGGTCTTTGAAGGACATGCAGGGCAGGTAGGACTGGCTGTCACTGTCAGAGGACATGGGTGCACTCACAGGTCTCACTACTGTTGCCTCAGGTGAAGGGCAAGCCCAACACAGTATATGGGGTGGGGCAGGGTGGCTCTGCAGGTTGAATGTGCAAAGCAAAGATCAATGAACATAAAATGAGTTCATAAAATAACGCTGTGTCCATAATCCAAATTCATGCAGCAAACCAGGTCTGAGTGCCTCTTGTGGGCAAGGCTTGTTCTAGGAACTGGGCACTGGAGACAACATCCCTCCCTCACAGAGATTATCAAAATGGGGACACCAACTAAGTGAAGTAAGCCAGTCAGAGAAAGACAAGAGCCACATGATTTCACTTATATGTGGAATCTAAAGAACAATATAAATGAATAAACAAAACAGAAATGGACTCATAGATCCAGAGAACAGACTGATGGTTGCCAGAGGGGAGGAAGGCTGGGGAGATGGGTAAAGAAGGGGAAAGGACTGAGAACAGACTGGGAGTCACAGAATAGTCATGGGGGTGTAACATGCAGCACAGGAAACAGTCAATAATATTGTAATGACTACACTCGGTGCCAGGAGGGTGCTGGCAATATCGGGGGAACACTTTGTAATGTATATGACTGCCTAACCACTATGCTGTCCACCTGAAACTAACACAAAATATGCTGAATGTAGACTATAACTTAAAATTTTTTTAAAATTAAAAAAAAAAAAAAAGCCCTGGCCAGGTAGCTCAGCTGGTTAGAGCATTATCCTGATATGCCAATGTTGCAGGTTCGATCTCTGGTCAGGGCACATACAAGAAGCAATCAATGAATGCATAAACAAATATGTAGAACAACAAGCTGATGTTTCTCTCTCCTTCTCTCTTTCTAAAATCAATCAACAAAAAGAAAAAACAAAAAAAATGGGGACACTAACAAGGTCTATGTTAAAAGGTGCTGGAAGATCGTGCATAATAACCTTGGTTATTTAAACCAGGAAATAACACATTTTTATAACAAAGTTCTGAGGAGCGCTATAACCAGCTTTGGTGAATTTATCTGTGATCAATTCTTGTTTCCCTCCTCAGCCTCAAGTGTTCCAGTGGGGTGAGCAGTAACTGTAAAGAAATCAATAACTGCTAAGGTAACTAAACACTAGCCGTGCCCTTAATTACTAAAAGAGCCACAGACTGGCCTTCAAAATACTTACGTAGCAAGAGCAGAATAGCAAAAATTATTAGGGCGATCGCTGCAGGCCCCAGTCCAAAGTAGCTTTCATGCAGCGCTTCCACACAGCCACTGCCGTCCAGGCACTTGCAAACCGTGAGTTTAAGGGTCTGCACCTCAGGGCAACTGAAACCCTGGTTATCAGAAATCAGGAACTGAATTTCACTTCTCCCACGCTTTCGTTCACTTTGTTGTAGCAGCACACTGGTACCTATAGTGGTAAGAGGCCAAGAAAAA
>PVIA01008275.1:0-73546 GCA_004024845.1 Tonatia bakeri
TAAAAGATACACACAAACAAAAAGTAAAGGGATGGAAAAGAATATTTAATGCAAATGGAAAGGAAAAAATGTGGGGTAGCAATATATATATATGACAAAATAAACTTTAAAACAAAGGCTATTATAAGAAACAAAGACAGACACTACATAATGATAAAGAGAGCAATGCAACAACATTTAAGCATCCAACATATGAGCACCTAAATATGGAAAGCAAACCTTGATGAACATAAAGGGAGAGATTAACAGAAATACAGTCATAGTAGCGGATTTTAACACCCCATTGCAATCACTGGATATATCTTTCAGACAGAAAAATCAACAATGAAATAGAGGCTTTAAGTGACACACTAGATCAGATAAATTTAATTGATATCTTCAGAGCATTTCATCTCAAAGCAGCAGAATATACATTCTTATCAAGGGCACATAGAACATTTTCTAGGATAGATCATGTATTGGGACAAAAAACAAGTCTCAAGAAATGTAATAAGACTGAAATAATACCAAGGATCTTCTCTGACCCTAATGGTACGAAACTAAAAATCAATCACAAGAAATGAATGGAAAATCACACAAAGACCCATGGAGGCTAAATAACATGTTACTAAACAATGAATGAGTTAACAGTGAGATCATGGAAGAAATCAAAAGATACCTTGAAATAAGTGAAAATGAGGACACAACCCCAAATCTATGGAACACTGCAAAAGGAGTCTTAGAGGGAAATTCATAGAATTCCAAAAGCAGATAAAGACACTAAAAAGAAAGAAAATTATAAGTCAATATCTCTCATGAATATAGATGCCACAATCCTCAACAAAATATCAGCAAACTGGGTCCATTATCACGTTTAAAAGATCATACACCATTATCAAGTGTGCTTTGTTCCAGAAATGCAAGGTTGGTACAATATCCACAAGTCAATAAACATGATACAGCATATAAACAAATTCAGATAAAAATCACAAGATGCAGAAAAAGTATTTGATAAAATCTAGCACCCATTTATGACAGAAACTCTCAGCAAAATGGGAATAGTGGGAACATAATTCCACATAATGAAGGCTATATATATCACAAACCCACAGCCAACATCATACTTAATGGGCAAACACTACAAGGCTTTCTCTTAAGATTGGAAACAAGACAAGGATGTCTGCTTTCATCTACTCTTATTCAGCATAGTACTGGACATTCCAGCCACAACAATCAGAAAAGAAGAACTAAAAGAAATTCAAATAGAAAAGAAAAAAGTAAAACTTTCATTATGTACAGATGACATGATACAATATATAGAGAACACTAACGATTCCACCAAAAAACTACTAGAAGTGATAAATCAATTCAGCAAAGTAACAGGATACAAAACTAATATCCAGAAATCATTTGCATTTTTAGACACCAATAATGAATTACCTGAAAGGGAAACTAAGAAAACAATCCATTCACAAGTGCTTCAAAAAGAATTAAATACCTAGGAATAAATTTAACCAAGGATGTAAAAGACTTGTACTCCGAAAATTACAACTCATTGAAGAAAGAAAGTGTTCCTGGCTGGTTATCTCAGTTGGTTAGAACATCAACCCTTATACTCCAAGTTTGTAGTTTCAATCCCAGGTCAGTGCACATACAAAAAAACAACCAATGAATGCATAAATAAGTGAAAAAACAAAAATCAGTGTTTCTCTTCCCCACTTTCTCTCTCGTCAATAAAAATTTTTAAAAATAAAGTAATTGAGGGAGATGCAATTAAGTGGAAGCATATACTGTGTTCATGGATAGGAAGAATTAACATCATTAAAATATCCATATTACTCAAAGCAGTCTAGATTCAATGCAATTCTTATGACGATATCAATGTTGTATTTCATAGAACTAGAACAAATATTCCAAAAATATATATAGAATCCCAAAAGACCCCAAATACTCAGAGCAATCTTGAGGAAAAAGAACAAAGTTGGAGGAATCATGCTACTTAATATCAAACTCTATTATAAGGCCATAGTAATCAAAATGGCATGGTACAGGCATAATAAACAGACATGGAGATCAATAGATCAGAATAGAGAGCCCAGAAATAAACCCACACCTTTACAATTAATTAATATTTGACAAAGAAGGCAAAAACATACAACTGGAGTAAAGATAGTCTATTCAATAAATGGTTTTGGGAAAACTGGAGAGATACATGCAAAAATAGGAAAGTAGACCACTTCCTTACACCATACACAGAAATAAACTCAAATGAATTGAAGACTTAAATGTTAGACTCAAAACCATAAAAATTCTAGAATAAAACATAGGCAGTAAAATCTAGGATATTTCTCATATCAATATTTTTTCTGATATATCTCCTTGGGCAAGGGAAACAAAAGAAAAAATAAACAAATTGGATTACATCAAATGAAAAGGTTTTTGCACAGCAAAGGAAACCACCAACAAATTGAAAAGACAGCTCTCTGAATGGGAGAACATATTTGCCAATAATACATCTGATAAGGAGTTAATATCCAAATTTATAAAGAACTTACAAAATTCAACACACACATACACACACACACACACACTCCAGTTAAAAAATGGGCAAAGGACCTGAATAAACACTCCTCCAAAGAAGACATTCAGGTGGCCCATAGACATATAAAAAGATGCCGAATGCCACTATCCATCAGAGGAATACAAATTAAATCTGCAATGACATATCACCCCACACCTGTCATAATGGCTATCATCAATAAATCAACAAACAATGAGTGCTGGTAAGAATGTGGAGGGAAGCAAACCCTTGTGCACTCTTGGTGAGAATGCAGACTGGTGCAACCACTGTGGAAAGCAGTACGCAGTTGCCTCTAAATATTAAAAATGGAACTGCCTTATGACCCAGCAATTCCACTTACCGGAATTTTTCCAAAGAAACTTGAAACACTAATTTGAAAGAATATATGCACCATATGTTCACTTCAGCATTATTTACAATAGCCAACATCTGGAAGCAGCTCAAGTGTTCATCAGTATATGAGTGAATAAAAACGCTGTGGTATATTTACACAATGAAATAATACTCAGCCATAAAAAATAAGAAAATTTTACTTTTTGTGACAGCATGGATAGACCTGGGGAGCATTATGTTAAGTGAAATAAGTGAGTCAGATAAAGGTAAGTGCTATATGATTTTACTCATATGTGGAATCTAGTGAAAAAATTAACTAACAAGCAAAATATAGATAGATTCATAGACAGAGAGCAGGCTGACAGCTTTTAGTGGTAGGGTGTGAGGGGAGAGCAGTGAATGGGTAGAGAGATTGAGCAAAAAAAAGAAGAAAAACTCATGGAAATGGACAACAGTATAGTGATTGTCAAGGGGATAGGAGGTAGTGGGAAGTGGAAAAGTGTATAGGGGGATAATTGGTGACGGACAGAGACTTGTCTTGGGTTGTAAATATAAAATACAGTGTACAGATGCTGTGTTGTACAGCTGTGCGCCTGAAACCTCTATAATTTTGTTAACCACTGTTATCCCAATACATTTAATAAAAAATAAAGAAAAAAACGGTACTACCACTCACTTTCTCCTTGATGCTATTTTTTATTCAAGACTATCTACAAAGTGAAATGCATCTTCACCTGTTGTCTTGGTATTACTAAGAACCAGAACACAAATCCTCTTGTTTTAAGAGTTTTGAGTATTATTACTACAAGGAACTATTTGTAAGATAAATCTAAGAAAGTTACCCTGTTTGCAAAAACAAAACAAAAAACCAATCTAGTAATTACGGTCCTTGGTCTATGTTTAATTCATTTTGATATAGTAAGCATGCTTCTAAACATCTAGTATAGACCAATCACTGTGCAAAAATGCCTCCAGGAACATAAAAAAAGGATAAATGGTCACCCTGCCTTTAAAGCCTATGCTTGTTTCTCCTTTAGGGCCATTGATACCTCTAGGAAGGGCAGCAATCCTTGAGGCATTCTCCCAAAGCCAGCTTTATGAGTGTTGGCTTTTCTCAAGATCTCAGTGATGTGTGATTCTCATGGCAAAGGACCCCAGTACAGTGAGGAAATAGTTCTTGGGGCATTTGTTCAGCTCCATTTACCAAAATATAGATGACAAAAAAATATACACAACCACCACCAACAACAATTAATTTATAGGTGACTTGAATCTGGAAGAGAAGGCAAATAAATATACAAAATAAAAGAGTTACGATTCAGTCCCCAAGTCCAAACATAACAAAGTAATGTAGCCAGATGTCCACAGGACAAGAGTAAAAATGAAGAATTTTTGGTTATCATTTGATTGTCACCTTTGTGCTAGTTTTTTGTTTATTTTTAGAAAAGATTTATTACTTAAAACAAAACCAGGGGCTTGGGAGAAAGAGAGAGTCATTGTTTAGTGGGTACATAATACCAGTTTCCCAAGTTGAAAAGAGTTCGGAAAATAGATGGTGGTGATGGTTGAGCAATGATGTGGATGCAATTGATACATTTAAAATGGTTAAGATGGCACGCCCTGGCTGGTGTAGCTCAGTGGATTGAGCGCGGGCTGCGAACCAGGCATTGCAGGTTCGATTCCCAGTCAGGGTACATGCCTAGGTTGCAGGCTGTGGCCCCCAGCAACCACACATTGATGTTTCTCTCTCTCTCTCCATCCCTCCCTTCCCTCTCTAAAAATAAATAAATAAAATCTTTAAAAAAAAAGATTTTAAAATGGTTAAGATTGTAAAGTTTATGTGTATTTGTATTTTATTCCAATAAAAAATTGGAAGGGAAGAAAACTATACCAAATGTTGAAGACAGGCAAATCTGTAATTTTGAAATTTAATTTCCACTATATGAGAAGGTAAAATACTAGACCATCTACTCCAACACTGGTTACCCAGAACTCTACTAACAAAATGCATTTGATGGTGAATTAATGCAGAGTTCTACTTAAGACTACCAACTACCCATATAAGGAAAAAGTTAGCTTAGCAGCCTTAAAGATTTCATAAACTCCATAAACTATATGCTTGAAGCGTATAGTGTAACTACTAAAAACATGGGCTTTGGACAAGACAAACTGGCTTACTCTCCAATAGCCCAGGCTCTTACCCTTCCTAGGTGAGTGGCTTTGGGACAGTTACTTAAGATCTCTGTGCTTTGGTAAATAATAGGCATTAACATCTACTTCTTGGATTACTATAATGATCAGTTGAGATAATGTCTATGAAGTGTCTAGCCCATAGTAAGCTCCATATATAGAATTGATTATAATTTGCACATGCTGTTCTTCATGTCTAGAAAGTTTTTGTGCTCCTGCCCACACTCACCCTGGCTTAAAGATCTACATCCAGAAAGCCTTACTGACTCCAAAACACCCTAAAACAATCCCTAGTAATCCCTGAGTATACTGAATTCTATAATTGCATTTTAATTACACACAAACACACACACAAACATGTATATGTATATGTATATGTACATATCATATTAAATAGTAAACTCTTTGAAGACAGGAATTGTCTTGTATCTTTATATCCTGGGCATTTAGTAGTACCTGTCAAATAGTCATAAAGGACAATGCGATATGGCCACTAAATGATTTAATATAATCTTCAGTAGTACTTATAGAAATAGGGTGTTCTCTCTCTGTCTTTAAAAGTTTTTAACATAAACTCTTTGACCATTGGGATGACATCCTGCAGAACATTACCTAAATGGTTGGATTAGATCCATAGCCACCAAATGTGTGAGGGTGTGGCACATAAGGTAGGGGATGAGTTTTCTAAGGATTCTTTCTTGGGAAACTATTCTTAGACTATATTATTAAGTCCTTTTGTGTTAAATTATCCTCTTTAAAAAAATGAAAACAGGGTACAGTAGATGAATATTTAGGGTGTAGAAATTGCTTGTTTAATTTGGTTTAAGCATTCTTCATTGGCAAAATTTTAAAATTGGCAATATTTCAAATCCCCATCTCTTAGCATTCTAATATTTTTAAAAGTTTACTGATTAGACCCTGGCTGGTGTGACTCAGTGGATTGAGTGCCAGTCTGTGAACCAAAGGGTGGCTGGTTTGATCCCCAGTCAGGGAATCTGTTTGGGGTGAGGGCCAGGTCCTCAGTGGGGGCTGCGTGTGAGGGAATCACACATTGATGTTTCTCTTCCTCTCTTTCTTCCTCCCTTCCACTCTGTCTAAAAACAAATAAATAAAAAAATCTTTTTAAAAAAAGTTTACCAATCAGTAAACCTAAAACCCAGAAACTGATTAAAGTTAAGGGTATTTCAACTCTAGTATTCTGATTGTATGATACAGAAATCGTGTCCCCTACATAGACCATCTAACCATAGATACAGGCCCATTTTAGGAATCTAAGAAATGACTCCCTAAACTCATACCACCAACTTCCAGTAATCTAAGGTTAAGGCTTATGTATGCCAAGATTTGAGGCCAGTGAGAGATTTTTGAAAACTTACTCATAACATTAAATCTAAGCCCCCTGGCCACCAAAAGATTGCATTTCAGAAGGATAAACAACTAGGAGTGGAAGTACCTGTGTTCTTGAGCTAACTAGCCCATTGGTAAAGCAGATGCCCCAGCTTACTACAAAAAGCAACAGCTGTTAGATTAATTTTGTTTTCCAAAAATAAAACTTAAATTGAAATAACCAAAGCCTAATATCTGCCATTCCCTGAAAGAGCTGCTGCTGAGAACTAACTTCTTTTCTCAAAACATCAAGTCATCATGTGTTCTTCCAGTATGTCCTTTCCCATCACTCCTAACAAGCATGATGGCATTATTTTTAAAAATGGCTCAATAATCAGATGCTCCTCTTGCCTCCTTGTTAACTTAGAGATGTCAAAAGCCAATGGTCATCACTGGCTGACTTCCAGATGCAGGTAGTGAAGAAATGGATATTGTTTCTTTGTTTTGTTGTTTAGGTTCCTGTTAAAGGTGAGATCATATGGTATTTGCCCCTCACCACCTGGCTTATTTCACTCAGCATAATGCTTTCCAGATGCATCCATGCAGTTGCAAAGGGTAGGAGCTCATTCTTTCTTTCTGCTGCATAGAATTCCATTGTGTAAATGTACCATAGTTTTTTGATGCATTCATTTACTGATGGGCATCTAGGTTGCTTCCAGCATTTAGCTATTGTAAATTGTGCTGCTATGAACATGGGGGTGCAAAGGTTCTTTTGGATTGGTGTTTTAGGATTCTTAGGATATAGTCCCAGCAGTGGAGTTCCTAGGTCGAAAGGCAGATCCATTTTTAATTTTCTGAGAAGATTCCATACTGTTTTCCCTAGTGGTTGTTACCAGTCTGCAGTCCCACCAACAGTGCGCTAGGGTCCCCTTTTCTCCACAACCTCTCCAACACTTGTTGTTTGTTGCTTTGTTTATGATGGCCATTCTGACTGGTGTAAAGTGGTACCTCATTGTGGTTTTAATTTGCATCTCTCTGATAGCTAGCAATATTGAGCATCTTTTCATGTGTCTCTGGATCCTCTGTACGTCCTTCTTGGAGAAGTGTCTGTTCAAGTCCTTTGCCCATTTTTTAATTGGGTTGCTTGTCTTCTTATAGTGGAGTCATGTAAGTTCTTTATATATTTTGTAGATTAAACCCTTGTCTGAGGTATCATTGGCAAATATGTTTTCCCATATGGTTGGTTCTCTTTTTATTTTAATACTGTTTTCTTTAGCTGTGCAGAAGCTTTTTATTTTGATGAGATCCCATTTGTTTATTCTTTCCTTTATGTCCCTTGCTCTGGGGGATGTATCAGTAAAAATATTGCTGCGTGAAATATCTGAGATTTTCCTGCCTATGTTCTGTTCTAGGTCTTTAATGGTGACATGGCTTATATTTAAGTCTTTTATCCACCTTGAATTTATTTTTGTGTATGGTGTAAGTTGGTGCTCGAGTTTCATTTTTTTGCACGTAGCTGTCCAGTTCTCCCAACACCATTTGTTGAAGAGCCTGTTTTTATTCCATTTTATGTTGCTGCCCCCTTTGTCAAATATTAATTGACCGTAGAGACTTGGGTTTATTTCTGGGCTCTCTGTTCTGTTCCATTGGTCCATGTGCCTGTTTTTATGCTAGTACCAGGCTGTTTTGATTACAGTGGCTTTGTAATACAGTTTGGTATCAGGTATTGTGATCCCTCCTACTAAAGACACTGAAATAGAGAACAGACTGACAGTGTTCAGAGGGGAGAGGAGAGGGAATTTCAGGGGGAAAGGGGAAGGGTTTACAGGAACAAGTATAAAGGACACATGGATAAAAACTAGGGGTGGGTGGAAATGGGAGGAAAGAGGGGAGGTCTGGGTGTGTGGGTAGGGATGGGAGTAAAAGAAAATTGTACTGCAACGATTAAAATAATAATAACAACAACAACAACAATAATAATATAAAATTAAAAATAAAGTCTTTTTTGGTTCAAAAAAAAAGAAAGAAATGGTTATTGGATGTTCTCCCACCTCATCAGGAGCAGCATTATTCCTTCCTGCTCTTGGCATCCCCTAGCATTCTGTGCTCTGATAAATAAGGTATTAACTGACAACTGACAGATTTTACTAAAAGCTTACTGTTTTCAGTAGTATTTTCATTTTAAAAGTTGACTTAAATACTAAATAAAAATACCCCCAACTTCTTGGGAAAAAAAAGAAACCAATGGTCATCACATTTTAGTCCATTACTTGGGAAGTGAAGGTCCACTCACTAAAACTGACTGTTAACTAGTCATATATAAGTGGAAATTTCTGCCACAAGGTTAAATAGTACATCTATGAGTAGGTGATGCAAAGGGGGTAGAAAGGTTTAGAGAAAATCTGTGAAGCTACACTAATGTTAGGTATTTGAACATTTCTAGTATTTTTAAATAATCTTTATGACAAAGTTCTTGCTACAGAATCTGACATTGTACAATTAAAGAGGACAATTTATCATCAGTTATTGTGCAGTCCTGCCCCTGTGCTTCCCTCAAAATAGTTACATAGTCATTACCATGGGGAAAACTAGAAAGAATTCCAAGACTGTCTTTTGTCTATAAAACTAATTTATAACACTTATCCTGACAAGAGTGGTTGAAGACAGTCCTAACACCTAATTAGAGTTCTTTAGCAAGTGTCAGAAACCCAATAGCCAGTCAGACTACTTATCCTGAAAACGATACCATTATATTTCACTAGGAAATACAACTTTGTACTCACCCAAGTATTTACTTCGAAATTTCTTTTCTCTCCTCAAATCTCTAATTCCTCCTCCTCCTCTGTACAGCTAAAGTTCTGATCTCATATTTCACAGAAAAATGTAAGTCCAATAAAAAGAACCACTTCTTACCTAATAATCCTCTGCTTACCTCCTTATCTACCCCGTCCTTTTCTATGTAAATATCTCCTGTTCTAATGGTTAATTTGCACTGTCATACAAATATGCCTTAATTCATGCATCCCATCTTAAAAAACAAACAGGACTCCCTTGACTCCACAGTTCTCTATCTACCACTGTTTCTCTACAAAACTCAGGTCATCTAAGCACCTGTCTCTACTTACCTGCTTCTCACTCACTTCTCAACTTTCTTTACTTGTGCTTTTGTTCCCACTATTCATCAGTGACCTAACCTTGCTACTAACCCAATTCCCCATCTTCATCTTTTGTGACCTCTCAGCAGCATTTGATCATTTTTTTCTGAGCTTCTTTCATGTCACAATCACTTGATTTTCCTCCTACCCCATTTCTACTTGATAGGATCCTCTTCTACAAAATTTTAAATATTGGGGATATATGGGGCTCGATCCTCCACTCTATAATCCTCTGTAACTATGTTCTCTAGGTGATCCCATCCAGTCCTATGTTTAAAAATAAAGACTGAAACTTTAGTGCTAGTCCAGGGTGCCATAAACCTCTTTGGCAGTTTGATAAAGCCGAGGGACCCCATTCACAGAATGACATTTTTAAATGTATAAAATACAAAGTATTATAAAGAAAATAAATTATATTAAAATAGTTATCACATACAAGAAAATAGGTTTATGATATTATAATAAGAGGTACTTCTTTTCTAACATAGTAAGTAATATATAGTGGTCTAATAACCACCATTGATAATATCAATATAGTAGTGAACGTAAATAATAGTCATGATACCTGCCTTAACTATAAAGAGATATGAAAATATCTCATCTTTACTGGTGAATATATAACAAACATTGCTAATATTACTGTGGTTTGTTACTTACAATCTTAAAGGAAAAACTAATCTCAATAAAAATCAAATCCAGTAATACATAGACAATAAATCATAATAAAGTGGGATTTGTCTCAGGAAAATAAGACTAGTTCTGTACTGGTAGAACAAATAAGTATAATTCATTACATTAATAGAATAAAGGAGAAAATTACATGATCATCTCAAAAGATGAGGAAAAAGCAATTGACAAAATTCAATATCCATTTATGATTTAAACATAAAACTCATCAAATTAGGAATAGATATTTTCTCTTTTTTTCTTTTTCTTTTTGTATTTTTGGGAATAGTTATTTTCTTAATTTGACAAGGGGAATCTATCAAACAACCTATAGGTAACATCACACTAAAGGGTGAAATATTAAACCCTTTCCTCCTATGACTGAGAGGAAATAAGGATGTTTTCTTTCACCACTTTTATTCAACATTATTTTGCATATACTAGCCAGTGAAATAGGCAATAAAATAAATTAAAAAACATAAATGTAGGAAACAAAGAAATATAACTGTCTTAAATCACAGATGATCAAATATATAGATAATTCAAAAAAATGTATAAAATATCTACCAGAACTAATAAGCTTAGCAAGGTCATAGTATTCTGGGTCAAAACACAAAAATCAATTGCATTTCTATATATTAACAACAATCAATTTAAAATAAGTTAAAAATTATACCATTTACAATAGCACAAAAATAGGAAATGCTTGGAGATAATATATAACAACACATCATACAAAGACCTGTAGCATAAAAGCTATAAAAATATTCTAAGAAAACTTAAATAAAACCTAAATAAATATAAAGATGTACCATGCACATGTAGTGAAAAACTAGAGATTATTAGAAGATCAATTCTAGTCTCTTTAATAGATCTATAAATTCAATGCCATCTGAATTAAAATCCAAATTGGCTTGTTTTTGTCATTGTTGTTGTTGTTTTTAGAAAATGGGAAACTAATTCTAAAATTTTAATGGAAATTTGGAAGGTTTATCTAAAGGATTTCAAATATACTATAAAGACATAGTAATCAAGACATTATCTTATTGGCATAAATATAGACACAAAGATCAATGTAACAAATTAAAGAATCCATAAATAGGCCCACATATATTTATATAATCAATTGATTTTTAACAAATACATAAGTACAAATTTAAATGGAGAAGTTCTTTGACACAATTTGACAATCATATATTTTTTTAAAAACACCACCTCCACTCCTCTAGTTTACACTATGTACACAATTAATTTGAGATAGATAAACATGCCTAAATCTGAAATATAAAACTACAAAGATTTTAGAAGAAAACATAAAAGACTGTTTTTGCAACTTTGATGTATTCAGAGTTCTTAGAATGCAAAAGAGCTACTTGTAATAAATTTTTTAAATGAGTTCATAAAAATTACAAACTTTTGCTGTAAAACTATCATTAGGTTATTTAAAAATAAACCATAGATTTCACTTGAGATATATATACACACACACACACATATATATGGTCTGTAGGTACAAATCAATAATAAAAAGATATACAACCCTATTATAAAACATGCAAAAACTTTGACTAGACATCACTTTACAAAAGATGATATATAAATATCGTTTATATGTTTATGTGCTTATCTTTCAAAAGATATAAAAGATACATTTTATATCTTTTGTGGTGGTTAATTTTATGAGTCAACTTGACTGGGCCACGGGGTGTCCCAATATTTGGTCAAATTCTGGATATTTCTGCAAGTGTTTTGGAAGAGATTAGCATTTAAATCTGTAGGCTGAGCAGTACAGATTACCCTCCCTAAAGTAAGTGGACTTCATTCAGTCAGTTGAATGGCTGACCCTCTTCTCAGTAAACAATAATTCCTCTTGACCAATTGCCTGAGAACCAGGACATCAGCTATTTCCTGCCTTTGGACTCAAACTGACACACTGGCTCTTTTTGAGTGACAAGTCTACTGAACTTCCAAATGGAACTACATCATCAGTTCTCAATCTTAAATCTTACCAAGTATAATACTTCAATGTCAGGGCCCTGATGGGGAGAGAGTGCCAACACATACCTATAAGATAGTACTTGGAATATTAGAAGCAATGGCCCACAATAAGTGACAGAAATGCCAGAACTGCTAGGGAAAACAGAAGAAGAAGGGATCAAGAGTCTCAGACAAATGGGCAGACTTAGGTAGATGTATACTATATGTGGCCAGAAAACCTACCAAATGGCAATGTCCCATTTGAAGGTTTGACAAATACTCAATTTACCAAAGCAGTGTCAACTGAACTGATGAGAAAGGCAGCAGCATCACTGCACAGCTTATTGGTGGCAGCACTCTGTAGGTGTGACCTGACTACAGGAAATGCTATTTACAGCATGTGGCTCCCTGATAACAATGGTAAACCTGCAGTAGTAGAAGCAGGTGGTTTAACTTAACTGTCAAAAGCAAAGTGAGCCCAGTTATGGTAAAGAGCAGCACGGTGAAGGTAACTGTCAGAGAAACCTGACCCAATGAGAGTTAAAGCAATGGTTAACACAACTGTTCTCAAACTTAAATGTACATCAGAATCACCTGGAGGGTTTTTTGAAACCCAACTTATTAAATCTCACCCTCCAAATTTCTGATTCTATAGGTCTGAGATGGAACTCAATAAATTGCATTGCAAATAAGTTTTCTGCTGATACTGACGCTGCTGATTTGAAATCACAAGTTGAGAACCACTAAGTTAATAGAACATGGCAAGCCTATAGGCGTGATAGGTGGACAGCCAACAACAGATTGTTACATTTTTAAATAAAAAAGTCATAAATTTCTCATTTAGAGGGGAGCTTATCAGAGAAAGATAATAAATAGAATCCTGACCCAGATTTGACTCAGAATGTATCCATTTGATCCATGGATCCATCTGGTAATTTCCTCAACATTGGTTCCTTGTCCTGTGGAGCAAGATTCAAAGGTCATACTGGGATTGCCAAATGGAAGCCTTTGAAACTCTCCCTTATAAGCCAGGCAAGAAAATAAAATTGCATCCCAAGAAGAATGAAAAAGAAGTTTGTCAACCCTAAAGACCTAAAAGGTACAGAAATGGTGGTCCGCCTTGTATTGCCTTTGAACTAATCAGCCTGGGTCCTATAAAAATTGGATGGATCCTGCAGAATGAAAGTGGGCTAATGCAAAATCAACCAAATAGTAGGTCCAATTGCAGCTGCTGTGCCAGATGTGGGTAAAACTAAATAACATGGCTGTAGGTACTTGGTATAAGGCTACTGATCTGAGGAATACATTTTTTAAAAACTACCTGGAAGAAGACTAGAAGCAACTTACATTCATGTGGGAGAGACAACAGTATAAAGTTACAGGCTTTTCCAAGGGCATGTTAACTATCCTGTTCTGTCTCAATATAATCCAAATGGACTAGACCACCTACGCATTCTGCAAAATATCACAATAATCTAATGCTTGATTTGATGAGATGTTAATTGGACAAGATAAGAACATTGGCAAGTACAATAGTGGCCTTGGTAAGATACACATACTTTACAGGTGGAAGATAAATACTATAAAGATTCAAAGACATACCAGATCAGTTTAGGGGACATAATGGAGGAACCTGGGACATCCTGTGAAAGTAAAGGATAAATTATTTCATCTTATCCCTCCAACTATAAACACACTTTTAAAGAGATCAGCCATCTACTTACACACACACAACTCCTTTTTTTCCATTTTGGGGGCAGTATATTTCCCACTTAGGAATATTGTCTTGACCATTTACTGAGAGACCTGTAAGGATGAAAGGTTTGAGAGGGACCCAGAGCAACAACATGTTCTGCAGCAAGCCCAGGCTGTGGTGTACATCGCCTTGCCACTTGGGCTATCTGACTCATATAACCCAGCAAACACTATGGTACCTCTTGTGAGAAGAGATACCACATAACCACCAGTAGGAAAATTACAAGTAGATCCTCGGGTTCTGGAGCAAGGCCATGCCATTAATATTACAAAACTATATATCATTCAACAAATAGCCCCAAAGAGCCAGAGGGCCCCAATAGAGATAGACAATTTGAATATGAAACATCAAGTGACTATGAAACCAGAACAATCCATCATTCTGTCAGAACTACCATGTCAAGGTTGGGCTCTCCCACCATCAATCCATCTTAAGATGGAAATAGTACATTTGGAATTCAGCACAAGCAAGAACAGAGTACATAAGCAAGTTAGTGAGGGGAGTCTGTGGGCAGGGTACTGGACATCCACTTTGTTTGGAAAGAGAAGTGGGCTATGGAAAGACTATAAACACTGTTTTCTTCTTTAATCTTTACCCAGGAATATGTTTTATTGATTTTTTTTAGAGAGAAGGTGGGAGAGATTGAGAGAGAGAAACCATTGATGTGAGAAAGGAGCATCAATAGGTTGCTCCTGTACTCTCCCCAACCAGGGATTGAACCTGCAGCCTAGGTATGTGCCCTGGCAGTGGATTGAACCCACAACCTTTGGGTGCATGGGACAATGCTCTAACCAACCAAGCCACCCAACCAGGGCTATAAACTCTTAGGCAGTGATGATTGACTTGGCTGGTTGATCAGACACTCAAAGGAGAAAAATTGGAAGGTGGTATGCAAGTCTGGAAAACAGGCATGTGGATAGATATATGGGAGAGAACACAAAATGTGAAGATCTTTGTATCACATGTTAATGTCAACCAAAGAGCATCCAGCTGCAAAAGAGGTACTTAGCAAACAAGTAGACAGAATGACCTAGCCATAGAATGTCAGCCTACCTTTCCCATTGGGGAAAAAAAGCACTGACACAATTGGTTTATATAAAAAGAGGCCATAGAGGCTACTCATGATGAGCTCAATCACATGGGTCACCAATAACCAAAGTTGATTCAGCTACTTCTGCCAAATGTTCCACTTGACGATAATAGGAATCAATACTGAGTCTCTGATAAAACACTAGCTTTTAAAGAGATCAGCCATCTACTTAGCAGGTTTATTACAGTAAATTCCCTCCACACTGGAAGGGGCAGCAATTCCTCTTGACTGGAATTGCCACATATTACAATAAGATTTACCTTTCCTGCCTACAAAGCCATAACCAGTACCATTTTCTGAATGCTTACAGAGATGATACCCGGAGAGAATGAAGTATCATTCCAGGCCAGTATACACTCAATTTAGGGCTTCAGGTGACCAACTAGGACATTTCTCCATTCACTTCTGCTCTGTCTTTATGGTAAGTGAGCAAGTACTCCAGTTATAGCCTAAGGAGGACATGGTGACCAAGGGCATAGACAGACCCTTCAGGTATAAGGGATTGATTCAATCTATCAGTTAGGCCACTTATGCCTACAAAAGGAGTAGGATGAGAGTGAATGGAATCTAAAATGGATAGCAGGGAAATATAAGGCATGACCTTCCTATCAGCTTCCAGTTATTTGAAAATAAGTCCTGACAATATAACATACAGCATGGCAATTAGAGTTATTAATACTGTATTATGTATTTGAAAGTTGCTAAGACAGTAGATCTTAAGCTCTCTCTCTCTTTCTCTTTCTCTCTCTCCCAAAGTTCTCATCATAAGAAAAATTAAAAAAATAATTTGCAACTCTGACATGATAGATGTTACTTAAACTTAATGTGATAGTCATTTTGAGATATATATATGTGTGTATCAGATATATATATATAGATATATATATATGTATGTGTGTATATATATATACACCAAACCATTGTGTTGTGACCCTAAACTTAATACAATGTTATACATCAATTATTTCTCAATTAAAGGAGAAAAAGGATATAGTAAAATTAATTGTTAAATTAATCCATTGAACATGGGTTGAAATCTAAGGAAGAAGTGAATTCCCCTCCAGAATATTGACTGGCCTAGCTCACATGTGACCCTTCCCTGAAAGAAATCTCTAAACCATCACTGTCCAATAGAACTTTCTGCAGTGATAGAAAATTTTTGGCCTTTTCCAATAGGAAACTCACTAGCTACACATGACTGTTGATCATTTGAAATGTGGCTAATGTGACTGAGGAATAGAATTTTTAATTTTATTTAAATTAATCAAGTTAAATTTATGCAACCACAGGAGACTAGTGGTTACCTATCCAGTTAGCACAGCTCTAATTTGAGAAAGAGAGAGAGAGGGAGGGAGAAAGAAAGAGGGAGAGAAAGAGAAACTAGTATAATGGTTAAGAGTAGAAGTTCCACTTAGACCTGTTACATTTGAAGGAAATGTATTCATTTTAACAGGTTTAATAGAAAATATCTAAATCAAGTGAGTAGAGTCAGCTCCTCAGTGATCCTTATGAATAAATTTTTCTTACAGAAGGCATGTAATGTATGCCATTAGAGGTGACTTTCACTAGACCATAATAGAGAGAATAATATGATGCTAGAGGTTTCTTTTCATTGTTCCCACCTCCAGATTTGTGGTCTGCTAGCAGAAATGCTCTGAGAGATAATCAATCTTAATAACATTTTTTTCTTTCAAAAAATAAAATGGGCTGGAACATAATTATACAATCTACCAGGTAGAAACAAATAAAATAAGTAGGAAAGTCCTTGCCCTGGCTGGCGTAGCTCAGTGGATTGAGCACGGGCTGTGAACCAGGCATCGCAGGTTTGATTCCCAGTCAGGGCACATGCCTAGGTTGCAGGCCATGTCCCCCAGCAACCGCACATTGATGTTTCTCTTTCTCCCTCTCCCTTCCCTCTCTAAATAAATAAATAAAATCTTTTAAAAAAATAAGTAGGAAAGTCCTTAACACAGTGGACCATAGTTTTGATGGAGAGATATATAAAAATATTTCTCTGAAGTCAGAGTAGAATATCTTTCTTTTTCAGAGAAAAAAAATAGTTTTCAATATCACAGAACTATCAGAGGCATACAAACCACATCAGTCTACATGAAAAAGACTCCAAAAGACAACTGATCAATTGGCCCCTCCTGTTACATGTTACTTTCCTCCATCTTTGGGAAAATAATGTTTTTGAAATTTAATTATACTAAGCCCCTCTCTCATAAAACTAGAGACAGCCTTATTCCGCAGACAGATAAAAGAAGCCACTTCACCACAACGTGACTGGTAGGGAATGTGGAGAAGGTGCAATAGAGCTGGCTGGGCTCCCACGGGCAGCAGCTAAAGTTCTAGAGGGATATTTCAGTGGCTGGGGGGTACCCCCATGGAAATGTGGTGTCTAAACCTTAAACTGGACTCCACAGCCTACAGTACCAGAGCCAGAGGAACCCAGATGCCATCCAGATATAAAAGCCACCAGGGTTTCTGTCTACCTGGGAGAGACAGTGGAGACACAGAGAGCCTCTTAAAGGGCCAAGAAACAAAATTTCATTTGTGGCCACTTACCTTGGGCTCTGGCAGAGGGAGGGCAGAGTGCACTAGAAATGCTACAGGAAAGTCTGGGGCTGGTGCCTCTGGGGAGAGAATGAAAGGAACACTACCATGATCCCTATGTTAAGTTATTCCCCATACTTCGGTAGCCAACTTTTTCAGGCAAAGCACTCCTCTCCAAGTGGCATCATCCTTAAGGGAAGCAGTATCCCTGCCCACAGGAATTACTCTGCACCACACTGTGGTGCTTGAGCCAGACTGCTGATCACAGCTTGATGAAATTAAACAGTCAATCAGCTTGACAGTTGATTAGTTTAACATCTAAGGCAGAAAATTCAAAGAAGCAGCCAAAATGGAAGAAAAAGAAACACACCACAAATAAAAGAACAAGAGAATTCTTCAGAAGAGGTAGATGAAATTGAGGCAAACAATTTTTCAGATAGAGTTTAGAGTAATGATTATAAGATAGTCAACAGCATGAAAAAATACACAGAAACTATAAAAAAAGGATCAGAAATAAAGAATGAAATACCTGAGATAAATAATACACTGGAAGGAATAAACAATAGGTTAGATGAAGCACAGGATAGAATCAGTGTTTTGGAAGAAAAGGTAGAAAAAAAATTTCCAGGCCAAGCATCAAAAAGGAAAAAGAGTTTTTAAAAAATGAAGAGAGCTTAAGAAACATTTTGGACAATATGAAACATAACATTTGCATCATGGGAATATTAGAAAGAAAAGACAGCAAGCAAAGGACCAAGAACCTATTTGAAGAAATAATGACTAAAACTTCCCTAATTTGGTGAAGGAAAAAGACACACAAGTCCAGGAAGCTCAGAGAGTCTCAGACAAGTTGGATCCAAACAGGCCTACACCAAGACACATCATGTTTAAAGTGACAAGACTTAAAGACAAGGAGAGATCCTAAAAGCCACAAGAGAAAAGAAGGTAGTTATATACAAGGGAGCACCAATTAGACTGGCATCTGAGCTCAACAGAAACATTTCAGGCCAGAAGAGAGTGGCATGAAATATTCAAGGTGATGAAAAGCAAGGACCTACAACAATGGTTATTTACCCAGCAAGGCTATTATTTTAAATCAAAGGAGAAATAATGAGCTTCCCAGAAAAGAAAAAGCTAAAGGAGTTTGCTAACACCAAACTAGGACTGCAATAAATGTTAAAGGGCTTGCTTTAAGAAGAAGAAAAAAAAAAGAGGAAAAAAACAGAGGAAAACAGTCTAACAAAATGGAACTACATATGTATCTATCAATAATCACCTTACATGTAAATGGTTTAAACACTCCTACCAAAAGACATAGGGTAGCTGAATGGATAAGAAAACAAGACCTATATACATGCTGCCTCCAAAAGACCCATCTCAGATCAAAAGATACACATAGATTAAAAGTAAAAGGGTGGAAAAACATATTTCATGCAAATGAACAAGAAAGAAAAGCTGGGGTAGCAGTACTTATATCTGACAAAATAGACTTTAAAACCACCCTAGTTGGTGTGGCTCAGTGGATTGAGTGCCGGGCTGCAAACCAAAGGATCCCTGGTTCAATTCCCAGTCAGGGTACATGCCTGGGGTGCAGGCCAGGTCCCCAGTAGGGGGCATGTCAGAGACAACCACACACTGATGTTTCTCTCCTTCTATTTCTCCCTCCCTTCCCCTCTGTCTAAAATAAATAAATAAAATCTTAAAAAAATAATAAAACCAAGGCTATGGTGAGAGACAAAGAAGTACATACACTACATAATGATAAGGGAACAATCCAACAAGAGGATATGACCCTAGTAAATATTTATGCACCCAGTATAGGAGTACCTAAATATGTAAAAAAAATCTTGATGGACTTAGAAGGAGAGATCAACATAAATACAGTCATAGGTGGGGATTTAACACCTCATTGACTTCAATGGTTAGATCTTCCATGCAGAAAATCAACTAGAAGACAGTGGCCTTAAATGACACAACAAAAGGATTCAATTGATATCTTCAGAGAATTTCACCCCAAAGCAGCAGAATATACATACTTTCCAAGTGTACATGGAACATTTTCTAGGATAGACCACTTGTTGGGAGACAAAACCAGTCTCAATAAATTTAAGAAAAACAAAATCATACCAAGCACATTCTCTGACCACATTGAGATGAAACTAGAAATCAATCACAAGAACACTGAAAAACATGCAAACATGTGGAAGCTAAATAACACGTTATTAAACACTGAATGCATCAACAACAAGACCAAGGAAGAAAGTAAAAGATACCTTGAAACAAATGAAAATGAGGACACAACGATCTAAAATCTGTGGGACACTGGGAAAGCAACCCTAAGAGGAAAATTCATAGCATTACAGGCCTACTAAAAAAAATAAATTAAAATAATAAATAAATAAATAAAGCTCAAAGAAACAATGTAGCTTCACATTTAAAGGAACTTGAAAAAGAGCGACAAACAAAGCCCAAAGTGAGTGTAAGGAAGGAAATAATAAAGATCAGAGCAGAAATAAATGAAAGAATGATACAAAAGACAAATGAATCTAAGAGCTGGTTCTTTGAAAAGATAAACAAGATTGACAAATCATTCATGAAGAAAAAGAAAGGACCCAAATAAATAAAATCAGAAATGAAAGAGGAGAAATAACAACTGATATCAAGGAAATGCAAAGGATTGTAAGAAAATATTATGAACAATTATACACCAACAAATTAGACAACCTGGATGAAATGAATAAATTCCTAGAAAGAAACAATCTTCCAATAATAAATCAGGAAGATTCAGAGAATCTTAATTGACAGATTACACCTAATGAAACTGAAGCAGTAATCAAAAAAACTCCCAACAAACAAAAGCCCTGAACCAGATGGCTTCACAGGTGAATTTTAACATACATTCCAAGAACTAACACCTCTCCTTCTCAAACTATTTCATAAAATTCAAGAGGAGGGAAGGCTCCCAAACTCATTTTACAAGGCCAGCATTATTCTAATTCCAAAACCAAATAAAGACACTATATAAAAAATTATGGGCTAATATCTCTGATGAACATAGATGCTAAAATCCTCAAGAAAATAGTAGCAAACTGAATACAGCAATGCATCAAAAGGTTCATACATCATGAACAAGTGAGATTTATTCTGGGAATGCAAGGTTGTTATAACATTTTTGAATCAATAAATGTAATTCACCACATAAACAAAATGAAGGATAAAAACCACATGATCATATCAGTAGATGCAGGAAAAGCTTATGATAAAATCCAGCACCCATTTATGATAAAAATTGCCAGCAAAGTGAGAATAGAGGGTAGATACCTATACATAACAAAGGCCATATATGACAAACCCACTGCCAGCATCATACTCAGAGGGCAAAAACTACAAGCATCCTCCTTAATATTTAGAACAAGACAGGGATGCCTATTTTCACCTCTCTTATTCAACATAGGCCTGGAAGCCCTAGTCACAGCAATTAGACAAGAAGAAGAAATAAAAGACATCCAAATTGGAAAGGAAGAATTAAACTATATTTGCAGATGATATGATACTGTACATAGAGAACCTCGATGATTTCACGAAGAAATTACTAGAACTTACAAATGAATTCAAAAGTGGCAAGATTTAAAATTAATATCCAGAAATCAGTTGCATTTTTATATGCTAATAATGAACTAACAGAAAAGGAAATTAAGAAAACAATCCCATTCACAATTGCTTCAAAAAGAATCAACAAGGACATTGTGGCACTGAATGACACACTAGATCAAATGTATTTAACTAATATATACAAAACTTTTCACCCCAAAGAAGCAAAATATACATTCTTTTCAAATGCACATGGAACATTTTCAAAGATAGAACACGTGATAGGACACAAAAGAAGCCTCAATAAATTCAAGAAAATTGAAATCATATCAAGCATTTTCTCCTACCACAATGGCTTGAAACTAGAAACCAACCTCAAAGGAAAAAACTAAAAATTAATCAAGTCCATGGATACTGAATAACATATTATTAAACAGTGAATGAGTAAACAATGAGATCAAGGAAGAAATCAAAAAGTTTCTGGAAACAAATGAAAGTGAACAAACAAAAACCCAAAACTTATGGGACATAGTGAAAGCAGTCCTGAGAGGGAAGTTCATAGTAATACAGGCCCAGGTAAAAAAAGATATAAAAATTTCAAATAAACAACCTAACCCTACATCTACAAAGCCCAGAGCAAGTAGAAGGAAGGAAATAATCAAGATCAGAGCAGAACTAAATGACGTAGAGACTAAAAGAACAATTCAAAGGATCAATTAAATGCAGGTGATGGTTCTTTGAAAAAATAAACAAAATCAACAAGCCTTTAACAAGACTCATCAAGGAAAAAAGGGTAGGGACACAAATAAAATCAGAAATGAGAGAGAAGAAATTACAACCATTACCACAGAAATACAGAGGACCATAAGAAATTACTACAAACAACCATATGCCAAGAAATTGAAAACCTGGGAGAAATGGACAAATTTCTAGAAACATATAACCCTCCAAAACTGAGTCAAGAAGAAGCAGAAAACTTGAATATACTGATAACAACTAGTGAAAATGAAGCAGTAATAATAAAAAAAAAAAAACTCCCAGCACACAGAAGCCTTGGGCCAAATGGCTTCACAGGAGAATTTTCCATACATTTAGGGAAAAGCTAACCATGACTCTTCTCAAACTATTCCAAAAAATCCAAGAACAGGGAAGACTCCCAAACTCTTTTATGATGCTGGTATTATCCTAATTTGAAAAGCAGATTAAGGCATAACAAAGAAAGAAAACTATAGGCCAATATCACTGATGAACATAGATGCTCAAATTCTCAACAAAATATTGACAAACCAGATCTAGCACTACATTAGAAAGATCATACACCATGATCAAGTTGGATTCATCCCCAGGGATGCAAGGATGGTATAATACACACAAATAAATAAATATAATAAATCACATAAACAATATGAAAAACAAAAATCATATCAATAGATGCTGAAAAATCATTTGATAAAATCCAGCACCCATTTATGATAAAAACATTCAGCAAAGGGGGAATAGAGGGAGCATACCTCAATATAATAAAGGCCATATACAAGAAAGCTACAGCCAATATCATACTGAATGGGGATAAACTAAAAGCTTTCCCCCTAAGAGCAGACACAACACAAAGGTGTCTGCTTTCACCACTTCCATTTAACATAGTATTGGAAGTCCTAGACACAGCAATCAGACAAGAAAAAGAAATAAAAGGCATCCAAATTAGAAAGGAGGAAGTAAAACTGCCCCTGTTTGCAGATGACATGATAGTGCACATAGAATATCCTATAGACACCACCAAAAACACTACTCCATCTAATAAATGAATTTAGCAAAATGGTGGGATACAAAGTCAATGTTCAGAAATTGAAGGCATTTTTCTATACCAACATTGAACTATCAGAAAGAGAAATGAGAAAAAAATTTTCATTCACTATAGCAATGAGAAAAATGCAATACTTAAAAATAAACTTAACAAAGGAAGTAAATGATCTGTACTCAGAAAACCACACAACACTGAAGAAAATAAGGAAGACACATATAAATGGAAGCATATACTGTATTCATGGATTGGAAGAATTAACATAATTAAAATGTGCATACTACCCAAAGCAATCTATAGATTCACCGCAATCCCTACCTATCAAAATACCAATGACATATTTCACAGATATAGAACAAATATTTCAAAACTTTATATGGAACCATAAATGACCTCAAAGGGCCTCAGATTTTGAGAAAGAAGAACAACATAATAGGGATCAAATACCTGATATCAAACTATATTACAAGGCCACTGTAATCAAAACAGTCTGGTACTGGTGTAAGAACAGACACGCAGACCAAAAGAACAGAATAGAGAGACCAGAAATAAACCCATGTCAATATGGTCAATTAATATTTGACAAAGGGGGCAGGAACATAAAATGGAGTAAAAATAGCCTCTTCAACAAATGATGTTGGAAGATCTGGACAAGTACATGCAAAAATATGAAACTAGATCACAAACTTATACGATATACCAAAATAAGCTCAAGATAGATAAAAGACTTAAATATAAGGTGTGATACCATAAAAGTCCTAAAGGAGAACACAAGCAGGAAAATTTCAGATATCCCAAGCAGCAATATTTTTACCCATATATCCCCTAGGGAAAGTGATATAAGGGAAGAGTAAACAAATAGGACTACATAAAATTTAAAAGCTTCTGCATGGCTAAAGAAAACAACAAAATGGAAAGGGAAACAACCATTTGGGAAAACATAATTACCAATGATACCTCAGACAAGGATTTGATCTCCAAAATATATAAAGAACTCATATGACTCCACTCCAAGAAGACAAACAACCCAATTAAAAAATGGGCAAAGGACCTGAACATACACTTCTCCAAGGAGGATGTATAGAGGACCCAGAGACACATGAAAAAATGTTCAACATCACTTGCCATAGAGAGACGCAAATTAAAACCACAGTGAGATACCACTTCACACTGATCAGAATGGCTATCATTAACAAATCAACAAACAACAAGTGTTGGAGAGGTTGTGGAGAAAAGGGAACCCTAGTATACCGTTGGTGGGAATGCAAGACTTGTGTAGCCACTATGGAAAACAGTATGAGATTTCCTCAGAAACTAACGATGGAACTGCCTTTTGATGCAGTGATCCCACTGCTGGGATTATACTCTAATAATCTTGAATCACCAATTCAAAAGAACCTATGCACCCCAATGTTCATACCAGCATTATTTACAATAGCCAAGTTCTGGAAACAGCCTAAGTGCCCATCAGTAAATGAGTGGATCAAAAAACTGCAGTACATTTACACAATGGAATAGTACACAGTAGAAAAAAAGAAGAAACTCCTCCCCTTCACAATGGCATGGATGGAACTGGAGAGCATTGTGCTAACTGAAATAGGCCAGGTGGTAGAAGAAAAATACCATGTGAGCTCACCTATAAATGTAACCTAATCAACAAAACACACAAATAAAAAAACAGAACCAGAGACATGGAAATTAAGAACAAATGGACAGTGACCAGAAGGGAGAGGGAAGGGTGATAACAGGGGAAAGAAGGGGAAGGGGCAAGTCAAGGAACATGAATAGAGGACTCATGGGCATGGACTCATGGGGATTGACTATTAGAGTAGGCGTGGAGAACAGGACAGGGGAGAACAAGAAGAAAAAAGTGTGATAACTGCACAATTTAAAAAAGGAGTAAATACCTAGGAATAAACCTAACCAATGATGTAAAAGACCTGTACACAGAAAATTATAAGACACTGAAAAAAGAAATTAAAGAAGATACAAATAAATGGAAGCACATATGGTATTCATGGATAGGAAGAATTAACATCATTAAAATATCCATACTACCCAAAGCAATCTATAGATTCAATGAAATTCCTATGAAGATTCCAATGAGGTATTTCACAGAACTAGAACAAATATTTCAAAAATGTATATGGAGCCACAAAAGGCCCTGCATAGCAACAGTGATCCTGAGAAAGAAGAACAAAGTTTGAAGAATCACACCAACTGATATCAAACCATACTACTGGGCCATAGTAATCAAAACAGCCTGGTACTGGCATAAAAAGGGGCAACTAGATCAATGGAACAGAATAGGTAGACCAGAAATAAACCCACATCTTTATAGTTAGTAAATATTTAACAGAGGAAGCAATATACAAAATGTGCAAAAGATAGTTTATTAAAAAATGGGAGTTTATTCAATAAATGATGTTGGAAAAATTGGACAGATACCTTAGAAAAATTAAACTAGATCACATTCTTACGCTACACACAAGAACAAATTCAAAATGGATCAAAGGCTTAAATATTAGACTTGAAACCATGAAAATCCTAGAAGGAAACATAGGCAGCAAAATCTTGGGTATTGCTCATAGAAAGTTTTTATTGGATATATCTCCCCAGGTAAAAGAAACAAAAGAAAAGATAAAGAAACAGAACTACATCAAACAAAAATGTTTTTGCACAGCAAAGGAAAATATCAACAAAATTAAAAGCCCACAGAATGGGAGGACATATTTACCAACAAACATCAGAAAAGGGGTTAATATCCCAAATTTATAAAGTACTTACAAAACTCAATGCACAAAAAAAAAGCAATGTAATTAAAAATTGGGCAAAGAACCTGAACAGATACTTCTCCAAAGAGGACATACAGATGGCCTATAGACACAGGAGAAGATGCCCTATGTCAGTCACTAATCATCAGAGAAATGTGAATTAAAACCACAATGACATACCATCTCATGCCTGTCAGAATGGCTATCATCAATAAATCAACAAACAAGGGTTGCAGAAGATGTGATAGAAAGGAACCCTCGCGCACTGTTGGTAGGAATGAAGATTGGTGCAGCCACTATGGAAAGCAGTATGGAGTTACCTCAGAAAAATAAAAATGAAACTGTTTTATGACCCGGCAATTCCACTTCTAGGAATATATCCAAAGACACCTGAAACATTAATTCAAAATAATATATGCACCCCTATGTTCATTGTAGCATTCCTTACCATAGATAAAATTTGGAAAACAGCCCAAGTATCCATCAGTAGATAAGTGGATAAAAAAGCCGAGGTACATTTATACGATGGAATACTACTCAGCCATAAAAAAGAAGGAAATCTTACCCTTTGTAACAGCATGGATGGACCTGGAGAGCATTATGCTAGAGAAATAAGCCAGAGAAAGATAAATACCATATGATTCCACTCATATGTGGAATCTTAATGAACAAAATAAACAAACAAAGTAGACACAGACTCATGGATATAGAACAAACTGGCAGCTGTCAAAGGGGAGGGAGGTTGTGGGACTAGGTGAATTAGGTAAAGGGATTAAGCAAAAAATAACAATGTCATAGACACAGACAACAGTATAGTGATTACCAGAGAAAAAGGGGGGTGAGGGGAGATAATAAAGAGTACAGGGAGTATCAGTGGTGATAGAAGGAGACTTACTCCAGGTGGTGAGCACACAACACAATATACAATTGGTATACTATGGAATTATTCATCTAAAACTTACATACTTTTGCTAACCAATGTCACCACAGTGAAATCAATTAAAATGTTTAAAAGAAAGAGTTTGGGCAAAAATTGATTCAAATCAGGCAGTATCCAATCTAACAGATAGAGAGGAATTCCAAGAAGTTGTACAAAATGAAAGTTTTATAGTCAAAAAGTGTTGGTTATTACAAAGTTATTTTCCTTTAGGGGGTGGCAGGGCTCTATTAGGCAGATTATCTGATTAGTGCTGATTAGATGATTCCTGATTGACTGGTTAAAGATTTCATTTCTGAAAGGGTACGAACAGTAATGTATTCAGTTTGGTGAAATAGGGCTTAGCACAAGCAACTACATTTGGGGCCTGTTGTCTTGTTTTTAATAGTGTAAGATACAAGAAATATGTGTAAAACATCAACCAATAAAATACTTAAGTTCAGAGTCCCCCAATTTCTCCGCTTGTATTTCATTAGCATGTGAAAGAAGGTTCATATTTGCTTAAGCTAAGTCCTGGTGCAGCTCTTTTGAGATAACACAAAAATGCAGTATCAGCTGTAATTTTATTTTGTCCTCTCTTAATATCTGCCTACAGAGCAACTAATATGCCTATAGTAACACAGTCTATGATAAACTGTACATATTTTCACTTGATGTTTTCTTCCTGGGAGGCAGTATTTCCTCACCTTGTCCTTAGGTTCAACGTAGATGGTGCCTAATGCTTTTTTCCTAACCAAAAGACTTAAAAGATGTGTCAATGCTCTAATACAGCCATTGTATGTTCCTTAGAAAATGAATGTATATTTCTCTCCCTTCCCTGCCACACATGGTGCAAACAAGACTGTCTGATTGTCTGTTCTGATGGGGCTAGCCTTTAAGCAATGCCACATGCTTACGCTCATTTCTGCAAAGTTTAATTCTTTAAAACCCCATTATACATTCATATATATTTTATTTCCTTCCATTCCTTGCTGATGACTAAAGCATTTCTGTGAGTCAACATAAGCATTTTCTTTTCTCCTCTTCCTGCTCTGTTCTTTGAGTTATGGTGTCATTCTGTAATTTAATATCAACATATTTTATCCCTGGAACTACACAGACAGTCTTCAGGGCCTTAATGATTAGCACACATAGGAAAAAAGGGCCTTCTCAAATTTAATTTACAGAGGAGTGAATTCCTATTATTTCACCCTCATTTGCATACTCTCTGGTTTGTTAAGGCCTTTCTGTACGGCTCGGGAAGGATGAGTGGAAGCACCATTTCTCCCCTTCCCCTACTCCATTCTCTCCTCCCAGCAACAGAGCCAGTGCCTGTCACAAGACTTAGAGAGTCAAGAAACTCCAGTTAACTTGAGGCTCCCACCCTAGAGCTAAGGTTCAGGGAAGTTCATGTCTATATTAAACTGAGGATAATAAATACCACTTGTGTAGTTACATTATTCAGCATGCTTTTATCTACATCTCATATATGCCAAGACAACAAACCCTTGTTAAGTGTCAGATACATCTGAATTGAAGTTTGGAGAAGTTCAGTAATTTGCCAATGTTTGTACAGTTGGGAAGTGGACTCAGAAAGCAAAAGGGGATCTCTGACACTAAATGGAGTCTCTTCATTTGGTTTAGTTCTGTGCTTTGTGCTAATGGTTCTCAGAAGGAAAGTACTGGCAGTAAATTCATGAACATAGATTTTTTTACTTCTTTTTTTAAGTATAAATACATTTCTAGTAGGTAGTCAAGTTATTTTATATCAGTATTATACATGGAAATGCCAGGAATATACAGTGGCTGCAAAAAAGCAATATAAATATGCTTGAGGAGATTAAAAATATTTTTTATCACGTAGCCACTTGTTCTTCCTCAGTATAAATATTGCAGGTCTTCTTCTTGATTGTTTTGGAATAAAACAGTTTTTAAAATCCATACTGTATAATCTCCCCCAAATGCAATCAACTGCATAATCTCCCTCAAATGGCTATTTCATAAAATGATTTTGTTAGCCCAACCTAGGCACAAAAGGAATGAAGTGAACAGATTCAAGATTAATTGCTATTTAAGTATTCCTCACTTGGAAACAGATCTATTTGTAAAACTATAAACCTAGGCCAGTTGCCTCCAGAATCGGCCAGTCAACATTTACTATTCTAGGAAATCAGATCATTCTTAACATTAATTAAATATGATACAATTAGCCAAAAATCTCCACTAGTATTAGCAAACAAAAATGAATACATTCTTAAACCAATTACAAATTACTTTTTGGGCTTATTTGTGATTTGGGATTACTTAAATTCCGGGTCCATTACTGAATAATTTAAAAGGTACTATTTTGCTCAAAGAACTTAAAAATATATATTTTTAAATTTCAGATGAGCATCTATGATTTTTTTCACCTATTATTCTATGATTCTTAGAGGGCATATCATTCCCTTTGAGAAACTAAAGATTCAGCTCAAAAAGCATGGGGGTTTCTTTCCATGGCCTATTACCTCAGAATGTGGGTTCATAACACAGCAGGGTAAAATCAAAGCATAAATTACTAACTGCTATGTTTGTGTCTTATACAAAAATTAAACCTATATTCATTTATTTAGTCACCCCTGGAACAATCTGTATTATATACTTCTGTACATATATCAAATACAGTTATTTTCATATAACCATCCCAAAGCAGTTACTTCTCCAGCGTTTCCAATTTTCTAATTCACAAACACAAGCACTTGGCTATTGCTTCATAGAATCATAATGTAAAACATTTCCAGGTCTGGATATTCTACAGTAATTGGAAACCTTCCATTCTGAAGCTGTGTGTGTGTGTGTGTGTGTGTGTGTGTGTGTGTGTGTGTGTGTGTAATCAAAAAATAAAAGAAAACAAAGGACATGTAAAGAATCTGAACAGGCAGAGAAACTTAGAAACTAGAGCTTTTTAGGTTTCTTTTGTTTTATTTTCCTCAGGAAAGATTGTTGTTTCCAGGCTAAGATATTAAGTAGAACAATAGTGTTTAGTTTGATTCGAGAATCTCATATTTTCTGATCTTCTCCAGTTTCTTTGGTTTCTAAAGCACATCTAGAACCATAAGCTCTGCAGCCACAAAACTCAACTCTGATCTTCAATGACTCTGTGTTCTCGCGAATGAATGATGTCATGTTGAGAATTCCCTCAGAGGGATAGGGCATGACTGACATGCAGTTCCATAAATGTGCATGTTTGTCTCATTTCTTTGTGTATAGTTTATGAAAGCATTAATATAGTTTTAATAAGTAAATATTTTAGGTTACACAACTAACTTATGTTAATATTAATAAAACTCCAAATTTGAAGAAAAATAAAAGGCTATATATTATATTTTTTAAAAATTGCCCAGCATGTTTACTACATCATAAAACTGGGTTATTAAGTGAAAGTCATAGGAATCAAGACTTCTCTGTATAGCAAATTTTCCAAAAAAGGGTGAAGAGGTGAAAAGGAGTTAAAATCAAATCAAATTAATTATTAAACCTACAGAGAGAGAGACACACACATAGGCACATTATGTTGAAGTTTGGCAAACTGGGGAGGACAAGAGTGGTGGAATCAGGAAGGCATAAATGAATAAACATAGGTTTTATTTTTGTGTGAGAGGTCAAAATAACAGTGATTTATGCTTTGATTTTACCCTGCTGTGTTATGAACCCACATTCTGAGGCAGTGGGCCATAGAAAGAAACTCAGCATGCTTTGAATTGAGTCTTTAGTGTCTTGGAGAAAATGATATGCCATCAGAGAATCATAGAAATAGAATGAAAAAGATTATAGATGCTCCTCTGAAATTTTAACAAGTGAATCCCAGCCATGTCATGTGACTTGGGAAAATTATTTCACCTTTAAATACTTCAGTTTGCTTATCTGAGGCAAAACAGTCTACAGAATTATGATGAGGATTAAATGAGAGAATGAATATAAAGGATAGTGGTTAGATTCCCAGTTCACACAATCCTGGCAAGTGATTAAATGTTGCAGAACTTCAGACATCTCATTTTAAATAGTAATAATGCCTCTCTCAGAGGTTTATTGTGAAAACCAAAGGACTTAGCCCAGCATTGAGCACATAATAGGCATTCATGAAATGGTCATTGTCTTTTACCCTTTACTTTGATTCATAAATGTGCCTTTCTTGTTTGCAAATATTCTTATTAAACATTTCTATCAGAAGTTAAATTGTTATCCTCCACAATTAAAATTTAGAAATCAAGGGCAAAATTAATCTTAAACTTCATTCTGAAAATAGAACTTTAGTAATATACCTATTTGCAAATGTTTTACTTTATTAAAAATTTTCTAAATATGTTTTCTCTAAAAATATTTTGTTAATACTTTTTGGAAATAAAAATATATTAAGTAAAAGAAGAAAACAAGAGTAAAAGGTTTACTCTGCCAGAATTAACTATGGCTAACATCTTAACAAATTAGCTTCTATTTTTTTCATTTTAAAGAAAAGTCACACATTTTTGTAAAGATAATGTATACAAATTATAAGAGATCAACCAATCCAGAAACTAAAAGTTTTTAAATCATTTTAAACCCCACAGACTATAAATTACTACTATTAACATTAGAGAAAGATAACTCAAGATATTCCTTAAGGAACTACAAAGAGATGGATGAATGCAGGTATGTATTCGTGAATGGATGTAAGGATGTAAGGGTGGATGATGAATGGATGGATGGGTAGATGGATGGAAAAATAAATTTTATTTTCCTTGAATTTTATGAATGAAAATAAGTAATTTGAGGAAATTGTTATATTTAAACAAGATATCTCTTCACAAGAAGACAGAATACACACACCCAATAAGGAAATTGGGAGGCTATTGGCCTCATTTGACCATGCAAATCATAGCTTCTGATACACCAGGTCTGGGAGGAGGAGAGGGACTCAGAAATTTGCATTTTTAACGAGCTCCAAGTTAAAGGTGCTGTAGTATGTAAACTAAACTTTAATAACTACTTGCCTGAAGAATATATTTTAAAACACAAAGTGCAAAAGCAACTAAATCTAAGCAAAAAAAAATTTACCTTAGGCTTACACATACACCTGCTAACATTATAAAATTAAAACATCAGATGGAGAACCATAAACACAAGGTTCAGGATAGTGTTACCTGTGTTGGGGCAGGTGGGGAGATGAACAGCAGCAGGGCCAACACCTTGATCTTGGGTTCAGCCTCCAGAACTGTAAGAAAATTAATTCCTATTGTTGGATAAAGAGATATCTCTTCACAAGAGATATTATTTCCTAAAAGAGCTCTTTAAGGTTCTATGTGCAGAATAAGGGAGGCAAAGAGAGACTATAAAATAATAAGATCTATCATTAAAAAAACCTAGCTATCAATTTTAGTCAATATTCATTGATGCCATATTTTAAAGAAGACATCAACAGCCTACTTTCCTATTTCCTTCTTCTGATCTCTCAAAAATTTATTTTTTATCTTTAAATTGTCCTATTATCATAACCCATATTATCATATCCCTAATTATTCATATTGATTTTATACTTAAGTTGATTCAATGCTTGCCCATCAGTCTTTTACTATGATTTCTATATTCCTGAATGCTACATTTTGATTCCTCTCTTAACTGGTTAGATTTACTTGTCAAAATATTCTTTCAATAATGTTGTTCCCCAATTGTATTATGTTTGAGGTTGTCTGCTTTCTACTTTAATGCCGGAATGCCATTTTGGCTGGGTGTAACTCTGGAGTCACTTTCACTCTATAAGCTTTGTAGATAAGTCTTTTTTTTCCTACCTGTGTATTAGTCTGAGTGAACCTCAACCCTTTTTTTCTTGCAAGTAATTTGCTTTTTTAAAAAGACTATGTTGTTTGAACAGTTTTAGATTTACAATAAAACTGAGAGGAAAGTACAAAGGTAACCCCTACCCCCTCACATTCATACCCTCCCCTATTATCGACTTCACTTACCAAAATGGTACATATTTTACTAAGGATGAACCTACATTTATTCATCATAATTACCCCAAATTAATAGCCTTAAATTTTGAAGGCTGTTTATTTATTTATTTATTTATGTTTATTTTAATTATTGTTCAAGTACAGTTTTCTGTCTTTTACTCCCATCCCAGCCCACACCCCCAGTGCTCCCCACCTCCCTCCCATTTCCACGCCCCCCTAGTTTTTGCCCATGTGCCCTTTATAATTGTTCCTGTAAACCCTTTACCTTTCCCCCTGAAATTCCCTCCCCTCAGCCCTCTCTATTTCCCTCTCTGTCAGCCTGTTCTTTATTTCAGTGTCTTTGGTTATATTTTTAAAGGGTATAGAATTTTAGGTTGATGGGGTTTTCTCTCAACATATTAAATATTTCACCCCAATCTATTTTTGCTCTCATGGTTTCTGAGAAGTTGAATGTAACAATTTTGATTCCTCTATAGAAAGGTGTTCCCCACCCACCTCTGGCTTCTTTCAGTATTTTTTCTTTATCTTTGATTTTATATGCCTAGGTGTAGTTCTTGGTATTTACTCTGTTTGGTATTTCTTAAGCTTCCTGAACCTATTGTTTGGAATTAATTTGGAGAAATTCTCAGTCACTATTTTTCCAAATATTTCTTGTTCTTTCTTTCTTTTCATTCTGGTATTCCTATTATGTGTATGTTGCACCTTTTATGGATGTCCAACAGTACTTGAATATGGTATTCTGGGGTTTTCTTTCAGTCTTTTTCTTTTTGGATTTTAAATATGCTATTGACATATTCTTTAGCTTAGAGATTTCTTCTTCAGCTCTGTCCGGTCTACTAATGAGTCCATCAAAGACACTCTTTATTTCTATTACAGATTTTTTTATCTCTACCATTTCTTTTTTATCCTTTCTTAGGATTTCCACATCTCTGCTTACAGTGCCCATTTGTTCTTGCATGCTTTCTACTTTATCCATTAGAGCTGTTAGCATATTAACCACAGATGCTTTATGTTCCAACATCCTTGACATGTTTGGATCTGACACTTGTTTTGTCTTCAAATTGTGTTTTTTGCCTTTTATGTCTTGTAACTTTTTCTTGATAGCCAGACATAATGTGCCAAGTAAAAGGGACTGCTGTAAGTAGGTCTTTAATAATGTGGTGGTGAAGTGTGTACAGGGCATAATTCTATATTCCTATAATTAGGTCTCAGTGTCTTCCAGAACCTATGCCTGTGAACTGTGAGCTTCACAAGTGTTCCTTAATTTTTCTCCCTCCTTAGGTGAGTCAGGTGGCTAGAATGTGCTAGAGTTAGGTATTTCCATTCAGCCTAATCTGATAATATGCCAGCAGATTAGGCTGTAGTTAACTAGTTTCCCCTGAAATGGTTCCTTTTACCCTTCTCCCTGCTGAAAATCTGAGGAGATTATTTTCTCCAGTACTTAGTCTTAGTCAAGGGAAATAAATCTCACAACATTTTGGGACACTGCTTCCCCCTATATCTGAATCTCCCTGAAGTTTTTAACTTTTGGACTTGTTGGCAATCAGCCTCCGGGAATTCATTAATAATAGTTCAGATTTCCTTACCCTGGCACTGATTCCTGCAGTGGTTTCTGCTGATGAGTCTGTGCTCTAGCAAACTGTGGCCCCTGTATTTACCTCTCTGACTCTCCAAAATGGGGACAGTGGTTTGCACTGTATCCTCCCATCTTTTATGAGTCCAAGAAGAGTTGTTGATTTTTCAGTCTGTTCAGCATTTTATCTATTTTAAGATTATGTGGTGACTTCCAAACTCCTCATAAGTGGAACCTGACACACTATAACTTTCTTTTAATGAGTGAATAAATGAAAATATCTTCCTTCATTCTTTTATTCACCAATAGATATTTATTGGATACCTACAACTTGCCAGACAGGGCTAGGCACTGGCAATAGCAATTCCAAAACAAACTGGTGCCGTCATAGAACTTTCATTATAGTGAAACCTTGAAGCTTACCAGTTTTTCTTCTTCTTTTTCATTGTTTATTCTATTATAGTTGTCCCAATATTTTCCCTTTTGCCCCCTCTACCCAGCCTACCTCCCTCTCCCAGAGTTAATTCACTCTCCATTGTTCATGTCTATGGGTCATTCACACATGTTCTTTAATCCCTTCCTCTTCTTTTCACCATTCCCCCCTCCCAACTCCCCTCCTACAGCTATCAGTCTGCTCCATGTTTCCATGTCTCTGGTTCTATTTTCCTCATTAGTTTACTTTGCTCACTAGATTCCAGTTATAAGTGACATCATATGGAATTTGTCTTTCACTGACTGGCTTATTTCACTTAGAATAATAATTTCCAGTTTCACCCATGCTCTTGCAAAGGGTAAGAATTCCTTCTGCTTTCTTTCTGCTGCATAATATTCCATTGTGTAAATGTGCCACAGTTTTTTAATCCATTCCTCTACTGAGGGGCACTTGGGCTGGTTCCAAAACTTGGCTATTGTAACTAGGGCTGCTGTTAACATAGGGGTGCATGAGTTCTTTTGAATTGGTGTTTCAGGTTTCTTAGGGTATATTAACAGCAATTTTAGATGTAGAGCTAGGTTGTTTATTTGAGATTTTTCTATCTTCGTTAGGTATGCCTGTATTCCTATGAACTTCCCTCTGAGGACTGCCTTCACTGTATCCCATAGGTTTTGGGTTGTTGTCTGTTCATTGTCAATTGTTTCCATATACTTTTTTATTTCTTTCTTGATCTCATTGTTAACCCCTTCATTATTTAATAACATGTTATTCAGTCCCGATGTATCTGAATGTTTTTGAATTTTTTCCTTCATGTTGGTTTCCAGTTTCAAGCCATTGTGATCCAAGAAGATGCTTGATACAATTTCAACTTTCTTGAATTTGTTGAGGCTTGTTTTTTGTCCTACCATATGATCTGTCTTTGAAAATGATCCATGTACATTTGAAAAGAATGTATATTTTGCTTCTTTGTGGTGCAATGTCTTATAAATATTAAAGAAGTCCATTTGAACTAGAGTGTCACTCAGTAACACAGTATCCTTATTGATTCTTTGTTTGGAAGATCTATTTATTGTTGACAATGGGTTGTCAAAATTTCCTCCAATGACTGTGTTGCTATCAGTCTCTTTCTTAAAGCCCCTAAGATCTTTCGTATATGTTTAGGTGCTCCCATATGGGGTGCCTATATGTTTATAAATTTTATACCTTTTGTTGGACTGCTCCCTGAAGGATTATGTAGTGACCTTCTTTGTCTATTGTGACGGCCTTTGTTTTGAAGATGATTTTGTCTGATACTAGTATTGCTACCATAGGTATTTTTATGTCCATTAGCTTGGAATATTTTTTCCTATTCCTTCACTTTGTGGATCTTTTGTTCTGAGGTGGCTCTCTTGGAGACAGCATTTATGTGGAGTATGTTTTCTTATCCATTCAGCTATCCTATGTCTTTTGATTGGAGCATTTATTGCATTTACATTTAAGGTTATTATTGACACTTATTCATTGGCTTTTTTTCCATTTTTAACTTTGTTCCTCTCTCTGTCTTATGTCTTCTTCTTCTTAATGCAGCCCCTTTGGCATCCCCTGCAATACTGGTTTAGTGGAGAGGTACTCTTTTAGTTGTTTTGTGCTGTTGTTGTTGTTCTGGGAAGCTCTTTATTTCACCTTCTATTTTAAATATGCAATATTATGCAAGTGAATATGAGATGACTAAAAGGAAAGAAAAATTATTTTGAGTAAGGAACAGAGATAGACTAGTCCTGGCTGCAGATCATTGCTTTTCATTATTTGGAATATTTTGTGCCATTCCCTTCTGGCTTGTAGTGTTTCTGTTGAGAAATCAGCTGATAGCCTTATTAGAGTGCTCTTCTTTGTTACTTTCTATTCTTCCCTTGCTGCCTTTAAGATTCTCTCTTTGTCCTTAGATTTTGCATTTTTAATTATATTTCTTGAAGTGGGCCTCTTTGGGTTCATCTTGGTTGGGACCCTCTGCTTCCTAATGTTTTTCCTTCACCAAGTTAGGGAAGTTTTCTGTCATTATTTTCTCAAACAAGTTTTCTATCCCATGATTCTTTTCTCCTCTTCCTGGTATTCCTATGCTGTGTATGTTGTTATTTCACGTTGTTATGAAGCTCCTTTAAACTATCCTCATTCTTTTTGTCTTTTTTATTTTCTTACTCTGACTGGGTGGTTTTGTTTTGTTTTGTTTTTACCATGTTTTCCAACTCGTTGATTCAGTTCTTTGCTTTGAGTAGCCTACTTTTAATACCTTCTAGCATATTCTTCATTTCAAACATTGTATTCTTCATCCACCTGGTTCTTATTCATAGTTCTTATGTCCTTTTTCAAGGTGATAAGTCCCCATTCAATTCCATGTACTTCTTACTGAGTTCCTTGAGTAGCCTTTATAACTCTTACTTTGAACTCTGTGTCTGATAAACTGCTAGCCTCAATTTCATTTAGCTCTTTTGGGGGATTCCGCCTTTCTTTTTTATTGGGGGTTGTTTCTTTCTTTGTCACCACACTTTAGGTGACTCTGTTTGTTTCTGCATATCAGATTGCTCTGCTTTTATTCCCTGTCTCCATTGGGTGGCCTTCTGTGACAGGCATTCTGTTGGACTCAGTGGTGCATTCTCTTTGATCCCCTAAGCTGGATGCTCTAGGGATGCCCTTTATTCATTTAATGCAAGCTCTCTTGTCATAACTGGGTTTTGATTACTGATGGTTCATTTGCTGGTGGGATCTCCCCACTGTCTGGGTGACTGAGACTCACTACCCCTACCACATCATGTATGATGTTGAATATGTGCTGGCAGAACAAAGCAAAACTACCCCCAAAACCAAACCCACATGAACAATAGTTCTCCCTACTACATGAACAATATCAACAGCAAGTGAGCAAAGATTAACAAAAGTGGAAATAGATTAAGAATACTATAGGATAGGAAAAGTGAATATGAGATGACTAAAAGGAAAGAAAAATTATTTTGAGTAGGGAACAGAAATAAGACAAAGAAAGAGAGAAAATAAAATTTAAAACATAAATATAAAAAGGGAGATAGCAAAATCACATAAGATAAAAGTATAATATGACATTTGAAACAAAAATTTAAAAAATAGTGAACCAACATGAACAAAATTGAAGAAACACCACACAGGAGCAATAACAATGACTAATGATCAAAAATTAAAGAAGGTGGAAAGAGAATAAGAATAGTATAGGAAAGAGAGAACAGAATATGAGAGGTTTACAGGAAAGAAAAATCATTTTGAGAGGACAGAGGAAGGAGAAATAATATGAATGAGGAATAGAATACAGGCTAAGATAGGGAAAAAGTAAAATTTCAAACTCAAATAAGCAACGGCAGAAGGAAGTAAAAATGGAGTAAGATGGGAGAGAGTATCCTATTAGATTTGAAAGAAAAAAATAGTGAACAAATAGGTATAAAATTGAAGAAAAACAGCAATAACCACAATATGCACAACAGACAAGCAATGGTTAATAAAAGTGGAAAGAAAATAAGAATAGTATAAGAAAGGGGAAATGAATGTGAGCTGACTAAAGGAAAGAAAAGTGTTTTTAAGAGGACAGAGGAAGGAGAAATATAGTAAAAGTAAGGAATAGGAACAAGGCATAGAAAGAGAGAAAATAAAATTTAAAACAAAAATAGGAAAGGGAAGGAAGAAGGCAAAATGGAGTAAGACAAAGGAATGGTACAATGTGAGATTTGAAATAAAAATAAAATAAATAATATAAAAATATAAATAAAAAGAATAAAAAATAAAAGACAAAAATAGTGAATTAATAGGAATACAATTGAAGAAAAAGAAAAATATTAAAAATCTATGCGAGAAAAGAAATAATGCAAATAGTGAAGAACAAGGTAGAATTTGTCATCAGCAGATTTTGGTGTTTACTTTCTTCTTCTGAATCTTCCGGTCCTCTCTCCTCTGCCTTGCTGGCTTTTTATCAGCTCAAGGTCTAGGTGGGTCACCCAACTTCTGACAGCACTATATGTACCACCTTCACCTGCCTCTAGAGGGAAATTATATTGTGCTTGGGAGTGTGGGACCCCTGGGCCTCCTCTGGGAAGTGCTGTTCAGTCTTCTGGGAAAATTGTGGGTGTGTTCCTCTGACTCTACACCACCCATGTTGGTCTGTCCCAGCTTGTTTCCAATAATGTATGGTTTCTGATGAACTTGCTGTCTGGTTCAAGGGAGGGGCCAATCTGTGTAAGAGGGTCAGCTCTTTCTTGCTTAGCATTGAAGGCAGCTCTGTATGAGAGTGGGGCTGGGTGGGGCCCTGATTACTCCTTGCTGCACACATTTCTGATCATTGTTTTGCTGGCCTCAGCAGAATAGGGTCCTAGGAACCAGTATATTTTGTCTCCCTGAGATAAGTTCAAAGTGAGCCCTTTTGGAGTTTCTCTTCCTGTCTTTCTCCTGTGGATATGCACCCAGCAGGGGTTTCTTGAGCCTGGCCTGACTTGTTCTGTTGGATGTGGTGTTTACAGTCCTGCAAGAAGTGAGGCTAGGTAGGTCCTTCCCTTACCAAAGGTTTGAATTCTACCAGGGGAGGGAGTTCTGCCTGGCTGCAAAGAATTTCAGGTGCTCAACTCTTGCCCATCTAATTCCCAGCTTGCTGCCCTCACATTAGACACAATCCCAAACTTTCCATTTTGCATAGCCTCCGGCTGGCTAGTCACACTGGGCTGGGTTCCAGAAATCCCCTTGCTGTGTAACTTTCTGATCTCCCTGCCCAGCTGTATTCAGTGGGAGCAAACTGTGCTTTCAATCTTGTCCATTTTTGCTGGCAGGGTAGTTGTGCATGGGGTCCCTGCACAGCATGCTTCAGCTCTCCTTTTAAAAAGTCTCTCTATGTCACCCACACTGCAGTACTGAGTCACTGTCCAGTTCTCCACTCATACCACCTCTCCAAAAAGCTAAAAGTTTCTTACAGACATGGCTGGCTGCCACTTGCCTTCACCCAAACCAGTTGTGACTCCTGATCATTTTAAGAGATAGCAACTCTCTCTCTCTCTATCTGTGGCACTCTCCTGGTTGGTGTTTGGTGCTGCAGCTAAAGATGTGCTGCTTGCTGTGTGGGTAGCCTGGATCTCCCCAAACCTGTATGTCCTCCCAACTCACTCCCAGCCTGGGTCTGGGGGTTTCCTCTAAGGGACTTGGGTCCCCTGCCCTGGGAGGGGAGGGAACCACAAAGCTGCAATTTCTGACTAGTCTGTCCATTGCTGTAGGCACCATGCATGGGATATTTCCCCTTCAACTTATAAAATGTCTTTACAGCCTTTTGTGAAGCATCTTCTGTACTCCTTGGCTTCAAAACTTCATATTAACTAAGAATCCATTGATTGCTCAGGTTATTTGTTGGAAGATCAGCCAAGAATAATCTGAGTTGGTGGCAAGAGCAAGTGAGAAAATCAGCCAAGAATCTGAGTTGGGGGCAAGAGCAAGTGTACTCAGCTTCCACCTACTCAGCTGCCATCTCCTATTCATATTCTAAACCTTAACAGTTTAATAAAGATATGTCTTGGTTTTAAGTGTTCTGCATTAAATTTACCAAAACCAAAGAGTGCTCTTTTGATCTTCAAATTAAGTTGTAGTGTCTAATTTATTTATTTGCTCTATAATGACACTGGTTGGGCACTTACTTTTTTCCTTAAGCATGCAACATTTCATTTCATCTGTCATCACATCTTTGAGCTCTTGTTTATTGAACTCTGGGTCTCGTTAAATTCTAAAAAATGCAGCATTTATGAAGAATTACTTTCTGTTTCTTTAGATTAATTGTGACATGGTTTGAACTCTTTTGCATACAAGGCATGATTTTGCTGTGCTATAGTATTTTTGCATAGTTGCCATGTCATTTTGTTTCCTCTTGCTCCAGTATTAGTTCTCTACTGTCTCTTCTGAGACTTAATATTTACTATATATGCTATTTCTTCTGAGATTTTATTATATATTCAAGGAATCTCTGCTTCTAGTTGGGGTGGAGGTTAATACACTATTTCAGTGTTGTAAAGCTTTTGATAATTTCTTGAATTGTAACTCTGGAGTCCTCCTTTCCATATAGAGAGAGGCAGCTTCATTGTTCATTTTTATCACCTGTTTCTCTGTGGTGGTAGTTCCTGATAATCATTTATTAGAAGGAGAGAAAATTAAGGATCCTTAAGCATGTTTTTCCTTTGAGCTTTAGTTGATGTTAGGGAGAACTATATTTGGCCAATTCAGAAGTTTTCTCTTGTAGTATTCAGGGTGAGGTAAGGAATACAGCACTTCTACTCCTCAGAATCTTTTATCACTTCCTCAGTAACCGGGTTCTGAAATCCTTTGCTTAGGTCAGTGGTTTTTTAACCTCAGATGGAGCTATAAAGGTGAAAAAATCCTGGCACTCGGGCTGCATCCCAGATCAATTAAATCAGATCCCCTAGAGAGTGCAAATATTATTTTTAAAGCTCCCAAGATGATTTCAAGCTTAATAATTACAACCTTAGGTTATGTACCTTTCCTTCTTTGTTGGCAGTATTTTTTAAAAAGAAAATTGTTTGCTCACCCAGGCCAGAGTGGCTCAGTTGGTTGGACCATCTTCCCATAATGATTTTGATTCCTGGTCAGGGCCCATACCTAGGTTGTGGGCTCAGTCCTCAGTCTGGGCACATACAGTCCCTGGCCGGGGTGTGTATGGGAAGCAACCAATTGATATTTCCCTCTCACATCGATGTTTCTCTCTTCTTTCCTCTCTTCATTCCTCTGTCTCTAAAGCAATGCAAAAATGTCCATAAGTGAGGATAAAAGAAAAATGTACTTGCTCATTCCGTGAATGTTTTTGAAGAAAAATTCTGTAATAAAATTTTAATTGGACATCTTCCTAATCCCTTCTTAAGAGGAAATTGAACGTTTCTCGGTAACTATTTGCTAATTACTTAAGAATCATTTTATATGTATGTTACAGTTCTGACTTCCCCTCATCAACATGTACCTATCCATCTACTCTGTCTGTGGATCATAGAACAACCCTTATTTTGAACAAAAAAAAAAGAGTAGTACAAGTGCTATAGTTGATAATATCCAGTATTAGGAAAACATAAATTCACCTATTTGACAAACATTAGTGGAATATAAGGTCATGATTCTTCAACACCTCGAGTGTGTGTGTATGCAAGTGTGTCTGCACATGCACATGTGTGTTGGAAGGGAAAAGAGAAAGGACAGGACCTTGGGAGATGCCTATATTATACATGTGGATAGGAAAAGAGGATCTAGTGAAGGTGAGTTAGAGAATTCAGAGAAATAAAAAATGAAATGCAATCTTCAGGAGACTACAAATGTGTTTATTCATTTTGTATCTTCGGTGCATAAGATTGGTTGGGTAATTGATATCTATTTGTGGAATGAATCAATCAGAAGTATAGTGTCATAGCTGCCATAAGAAGAGTGGCAGATCATATGCTACAAAAAGTCATCCTTGGAATGATCGTAGAAGCTATAGCATTTGATCACTAGAAAATCACAGAAGAGACCTCATATTTGCAAGAAGGAAATGCAATAAAAAAGTGGAGGTGGTAAATATGGATTTCTTCTCCAAAAGCTACTAAGGAAGAGAAAAAGAAAGTGGGAGGTACAGTAGCAATAACTCAGGAGGGAACCCTGACGAAAGAAAGTTTTACTTTAAAACTTTAAGGGCTAGAATGCATTGTGTGCAAAGAGAAAAAAGCCAAGGGAGAGGAAGTGATTAAAATGGAAGCATGCCCCATTCTCCCATCTCTAATCTATTAAAATTTGTTGCATACCCAGCAATGTTCTTTTGGAACTATATTAACATGCTTACTATATAGAGGCATGTAAATATATAGAGACAGGGGGAAAAAGATAAAGCAGGGATTAAATTTAATTAATGATTATTTTTTAACTAAAAAATTACCAATGATTTAATATGCACATTTTATAATATACATCACATTAGCAAATTTCATTAGGCATATGACATCCCTTTTAATTTCCTCCATCATCACATCCTGAGAGGTATATCCCATAGAACCCTTGATGATTTAACTCCCCCTTTTTATTCAACAGTATCTTAAGGTACTAGTGTTGCATATAACATGCCTTGGAAAACATGCCTTAAAGTAAAAATTCTCTCAGTATGTCTATATAAGTTCTTTTCTTTTTATTTAACATATTTCTTTGATTAATTACCAGTATCATTTTCTATTGCAAATACTCAACAGTTAATTTTCACTTAAGGGCAAGGATTTAAGTGTCATACTTTCAAGAGTCAAAACTGATCTGAAATGCTGTTCCACCACTTACGAGCTGAGCAATCTTGCACAACTTACTGAACTTACTCATGGACTGAGCTCCTTCATTCTTCCATACAAGCACCAATAATAACTGCACAGCAGATATTAGGTATAGCAGTGGATTAGGGGTATTGTTAAAAGGGCTAATTTCCACAAATCTCTGGACAGGGTTGTAACATAACATCTATAAAGAACTAAAAAATATGCAGTCAATTGAAATACCTAGAAAAAAACAAAAAAGAAACCCAAAGTGATTTGTGGGGTAGAGAAGTGTCACAGATTGTGCTTACCCTTGAAGCACAAGGCATGTGGTAGACAATAAATGATGATTAGTTAATTAATTTGGTCCGGCTCACAGAGCAACCTAACTTTGATGGGAAGCAGATATTTCTTCTTTTTACTGTTTCTTATTAAAATATCAAGTTGCTTCGTAGAATACATTTTTAAATGATTATGCTAAGCCTTTGACCAGCAAGCAAGCTGACCAGGGACTAAGTGGAAAGGTTTGGTTCTCCATGTAAAACATACATTCCAGTTCTTGTATTCAGTAACCACATGAACTTTAACAAGTAGCTTTATATCTATGAGTACCAGGCTCTTTATCTAGTAGGTATAAATATACAAGCCATTGGGGTTGTTTTGAAGATTATGATAGTCATATTTCACTACCAAATCCATATCTCCACATCTCTCTCAATGAATGATAGCTGGTATCAATGATAGTGCTGTTGACATCATAGATATATGGTTTTTGTACTCAGTCAGATCTGGGTTCAAGTCCTAGCTCCATCATTTATTAGTTGTATGACATCAGAAACTTGCTTAATTTCTCTGAGCCTCATCTTTATATTTAAATTTAGTATAATAATGCCTACCTCTCTTGTAGAGAGTGAAAGTTATGAGATAATGTATGTAAGGTATATATGACACATAGCAGGCACTCAATATATACCAGTTCCTTTTTTACCACTTTTCCTTGAAAATAATGTCCAAATTTTTACCATGGAGCCCAGGATCCTTCATAGTCTGGCCCCTGGCTCTTTTCCAGTGTCGGCTTCTAATATCCTCCCTCTATCTTCCTCCTCCCCTTTCCTAACTTCTCTGTCTTACACCTCATTAGCTTCTATCCTTAGACCTGAGATTATGTTGAGGAAATATCCCATTTTGTGATTCTAAGCAAGGGAAAAGAAAAATGCCACATCTGATCTTTATAATTAGGTAAAGTCAATAGATCTCTTTTATCAATGCTCATAGTCACCTCAGAGCAAGCTTGATCTCTTACAATATGACACTGTAAACCATTTCTCTTCTTGAAAAACTTCCTTACTTTGCCTTTAAAATATGTGCATGCACACATATGTGCATGCATGCACATACACACTTGTATTTATCTGGCCTCCTCTCTCTCTGGACAGTCTTGCATCTTCCATTACCTTACTTATTATTAGATCCCCAGCACTAGGGACAATGGCAACTATGACAACCATAGGGTTGTCGTGAGCATTAAATGTAATGACACAGCTGCAACTCAGTTTTAACTGATTGTTGTGTTGGAGAAATTGAGCCCAGGGTTGTCAATATTTTCAAGAGAACCCACATCACTGTGTGAAATACCCTAATTTTTAAGGTTTGCAACAAGTTTGAAAATTAAAAAGTGCATGTTGAAAACATCCCTGAACTCGCTCTGTGAGCCTCCAGTTTGCAACCTCCACTCCAGAATGTTTGGCTAGCACTGCCAGTGGTTCCTGTGTACATCCTGGGACTTACAGGGACTATATACCTGTAGGTTAATCTTGACTATACTCCAAGCACCTGGCACAGTGTCTGTCACATAGCAGGTACATGATAAATATACCTTGAATGAATGAGTTGCATGGACATCTCCTTTTATAGTTAAACTTATTCATCATTATTCAATATAATGTTTGGAAAACATTTTGGTTTCACTCTTAGGTTGGTTCCTGGTAAATGTCTGCTGTTGGATTTTCCAAGCTATTAAATGTTGCTTTTCTTATTATTTTGCTTTAAAGTTTGCTTCAAAATATTCTGGACGCATTCTGCTTATGTCAGAGATGGTTACCACTCCTTCAGCTGTCCTGTCGTAACTTCTATTTTATGGCATCATCCTTTTCTACAACATAACATTCCCAATGCAGAGAAAACGATGTCACTGTCTAAAGAATAATAGGACTAGTCCAGGATTGTTTTTCCTCAATCAGAGGATCTTCCTCAAACCATAGAGCATAATGGAGATGTTTCTAATACTTGATTCACTCATTCAAAGATAAATCATTGAAAAAAATCATTGAGAGCATACTTGTGTGTGCCTGGCAGAAAGAAGTAAAGACCAGTAAAATAGAATGTTTAATTTCAAGGAGCTTACAGCAAATAAAACAGATAATAACAGTATAGTATAATACGCACTATAGAGGGAATATACCCAGGAAAGGCAGTATGGTCAAGTGGTAAGGGCACTCCCTAGGTTCCAACCTTGGCTTCAGTACTTAACAGCTATTTGAGCAAGTTACTTAACATGCGGTTGGCTTTCCTATCTGTAAAATGAGGTGTAAGGGAATATTACCTGGTAGGATTAATATGAAAATTTAAGTGACTTAATATGTGAAAAATGCTTAGAACAGTGTTTAGTATGAAGTAAGTTCTCAATAAACGTTATCTGTTACTATAACTGAAGGTACACTTAACCCTGTGTTTATTGTTGGAGTGTGGATGTAGCTAGGTAAAGAGAAATAAAGACAGGAAGTAACTATTGATGTAAGTCTTGAAGATATATTTCCTCAACAAATATCTACTGGATATTTACTATGGACCATGCACTACATAAATAAGTGTAAAGCAGTTGAGGTTGGAAAATATAGAAGAAAAACTTTCTAGACTATGTGCAGAGCAAGCTCAAAGTGATAAAGATATAAGAGGTCAAGGCTAGTTCTTGCAAGTGCATATAGCTCACTGAGGCAGAGAATAGTGTGAGACTTGAAGAGAGGTAAGAGATTATAAGAGAAAGAAGAGGGGGTGAAGGTGTCAGATTGTAGAAAACATTGAATATCATGCTATGGCATTTGAACTTTGTTCCATAGACACAAGATGGCGAAGAAGGTTTTAAGCAGGTGAGTGATGGGATCAGATCTATATTCTTAAAACATTACTCTGGTGATAATATTAATCTGAGTCAACTCAATTTTCTTTAGGAAGCAAGACCTTCGGCAAAACTCCTTATCAGAGATTCATAGGACTGTTTTCTATGCCAACCAAAACTAATGAAGTTTGAAATAAAAACACAAATTAAGAAGTGAAAAATGAATTTTCCATATATGTAGTATAAATAATACTTTCATTTGGAGCATGAAGTATTTATTGCAAAAAAATGCCTGATAATACATGGGACTCTATGAATGAAATAACCACTCTAGCTTGGCCCTTCTGCATCAATGTCATTTTTCTGTATCTATCTTTTTTTCTGTGTATGTATGTGTGTGTGTGTCTCATTCATTCATTTAACCAACAAACATTTATTGTGCTAGGCACTGTTCTGGGCACTTGGGATACAACAATGAACAACAACAAAAACAAATAAAAGATTCCTACCCTCTGGAGTACAGAGACGGTTCATAAACATTCACAAGTAAATTAGAGTTCTGGCTAAAATGGAAGTGTAGGTAGAAACCCTTTGCTTCCTCACACAACCAAAAGGAGGATAACAACCAACCTAAAATCAATAAGCAACCAGAAGCGCCACAAAATCAAACTGCATGGAATTCCAACAACCAAGGAATTAAAGGAAAAATCAACCAGAACAACCAGATGGGTAAGAACCCCCAGTGAGGCCGAGGTGTGGACTGGGCGGGTGGGGCTGGCTGAAGGCAAAACTGACACTCAGAGCTGACTGTGGACTACAGCAGGGGTTGCTGAGGTGGGAGAAACTCCAAGTCTCACACTGAGAGAGTCGGGTGGAAAGTGGGCTAGAGACAAGTAGTCCAGCTTCATTGTTCCCTCTCTGGCCCTTCCCCCCCAGGCAGTGCTGGCAGAGCAGCAAGGAGGTTGTCCTGCCCTGGTGAATACCTAAAGCCCAGCCCCCTTACAACTTAACAGCTGCACCGAGACAAAGAAATATGACCCAAATGAAAGAACGGAGCAAAACTTCAGAAAGAGGACTAAGCAATGAGGAGATAGCCAACCTATGTGATGGAGAATTTAAAGCTCTGGTAATCAAAATGCTCACGAACTGATTGAGCTTGGTTGAAAAGTGAAAAAAACAAATGAAAGATATCCAAACTGAAATAAAGCAAAATATTCAGGGAACCAAAAGTGACAGGAAAGAACCCAGGACTCAAAGCAACGATTTGGAACATGAGGAAAAAATAAGCATCCAAGCAGAACAGAATGAAGAAATAAGAATTCAAAAAAGTGAAGAGAGTCTTACAAACCTCTGGGACAACCTGAAACGTTCCAATATCTGAATTATAGGGGTGCCAGAAGGAGAAGAACAGCAGGAAGAATTGAAAACTTATTTGAACAAATAATGAAGGAAAACTTCCCCAATCTGGCAAAAGAAATAGACTTCCAGGAATCCCATAGAGTCCCAAAGAAGTTGAACCCAAAGAGGAACACACGAAGGCACATCATCATTAAGCTACCAAAGATTAAAGATAAGTAGAGAATCTTAAAAGCAGCAAGAGAAAAGGACAGAGTTGCCAACAAAAGAGTTCCCATATCAGCTTATTTCTCCAAAGAAAACTTGCAGGCAAGAAGGGGCTGGAAAGAAATATTTGAAATCATGAAAGGCAAGAACCTACACCCAAGATTATTCCATGCAGCAAAGCTTTCATTTAGAATGGAAGGGCAGATAAAACACTTCCCAGATAAGGTTAAGTTAAAGGAATTACCAAGCTCTTATTATATGAAGTGTTAAAGGGACTTATCTAAGAAAAAGAAGACAAAAATATGAACAATAAAATGACAACAAAACCCACAACTATCGACAAATGAACATAAATGAAAAGAAAAACAATGAAAACAAAAACTAAGCAAACAACTAGAACAGGAACAGAATCAGAGAAATGGATATCACATGGAGGGATTTCAGTGGGGAGGAGGAAGGGAGGACTAGGTGGGAAAAGGTACAGGGAAGAAGCAGCACAATTAGTAGGCATAAAATAGACGGAGAGAGACAAAAAATGGTATAGGAAACAGGACTCAAAGAACTTATATGTACAACCCATGGACATGAATAAAGGAGGGATGCTGGAGGGTAGGAGGTGCAGGGTGGAGGGGGTAAAGGGGGCAAACTGTAATAGCATAATCAATAAAAATACTTTAAAAACAATTACATAAGATATTAAAAGGATATGGTATTATTGATATAAAAAATCTAGGAGAGTAAAAAAAGTGCGATTGTTCATTCAAGAGAGAAATCATAAGAGGATGACTTCAACAAGAAATGAAGAAAACTGCAAACCCCTCTGCAGTGTAAAATTCATGATAAACTCTATGGGGGGGGGGGTCCAAAGTCCTGACACTGCAGATGCGTCTAAGTAGCAAAAAGAGGGTTACCCTGATAAACTATTTATACATATATATATAATTTCTATATTAGCATGATTTGTATAATTATATATAATATTCATGCACAATTTATGAAGACTGTGTAAATCTATTTTAAACAATGTGATGTTAACAAGGCTTAAAATGGACTGGAACATATTTTGCCCATTACTTCCACGATAAACAATTCCAGGGTTTAGTGGTGGTGGTAGTGTGTGGGTGTGTGTGTTTTGGACAAATCTCCTGCTTGGAACAGAGCCTGCCAGAGCCCTATTCTTCTACTACCTGTCCTGATAACAGCCAAACCCAGCAGGAACCTCGATCTTTTTTTTTTCCTTCTTCATACCATGAAAACAAACAAATCTCCTTCAACAATCTACTACCATAGAGTGGTGTCCTTCACCATTAATCTGCCCTTTACGTAGGCCTGACTCCAAAGGAAGAATGCCACCTACCGAATCATCCGCACCTGTCAGCCAGTCCTGCAAAGCGCAGCACTCAACCCGGTCGGCTCCAAATCCCCTCCCTCTGATTATTCTTTGGCCTTAAAAAATTTTGCCACTATTTGGGCTGACAGGAAGTTTTGCTCTCGGCGCAGTAGCTGATAAACACTTCCACATATTGTAGCCTGTCCAAAAGCTAAGCCAAATTTCAGTCCTCTCTCTGCCTGCATTTTCCTTCAGTGCGCTTTCACGTTTGGAATGCCCCCGTCTGTGCCGCGCACAGACAGCGGAAACCGCTGGTGTAAATTGTGCAGGGACTGGTGACCGGCGGCTGCTGAAGCTAAGGAGGGTGACCCGGGGCCAGGCTAACGTTGGGGATTGCACAAGAGGTCAGACGAGGCTATGAGCTTCCAAAAGTGTACAGCCGCGGCATGCTGCAACGTACAACTCCATGCTCAGGCCTCCGGGGTGGGGTTGGGGACGAGGGTGGGGGTACCCCTCTGCAGTCCGCTGGAAGCGAGACAGGAATCCCTGCAAATCCTCCGTTCAGGCTGAAGTCACTACAGCTGCACCGATGCTAGCGCTGCAGCGGCGCCATCCCCCGCAGGCGCAGCGCGGGAAGGGATGGGGCGGGTGCTAGTGGGCTGAGCGATGGGAGAGGCGCGTGTCCGTGCACCAAAGGCCCCGGTTCGTGACACCGAACCGTGAGCTGCTTTGTGCTGGACCCACTCGGAGTGGCGGCCTGAGAAGGTCAGTCGGTCGTCTTCGTCCTAACACAGATACGGAAAAAAGCCGAACCGCCGCAGGGAGTTCCCGGCTTCAGGAAGGCGGCCGGGGGCGGTCCCAGAGCGTGGCGCTGCGAGCGGAGGGGCGGGCCCGAGGCGAGGCGGGGCGGGCCGCAGTGAGCGCGGGCGAGCGGGCGCGGGCGAGCGGGCACCGCTGCAGTCGCTTCCAGCCCGCCGGGTCTAGTGCAGGAGGCGGTACATGGCCCCGACGGGAGGTGCGCTGTCCGCACCCGAAGCCTGGCTGCCTGCCTGAGCGCGGAGGCAGCCTCGGCCCCGCGCGTTCTCGCCCCTCCGGCCGATCCTGCGGCTATGACCGCGTAGCCTCCTCCTGGGCTGGGATTTGCTTCAAAGTCTTCTTCATGGAAGCGATGTCCCCCCAGCAGGAGACTCTAGGGGGACAGCCGGGGCGCTCCTCCTCCCTGACAGGAATGTCTCGGATCGCTGGAGGCCCCGGCACCAAAAAGGTGAGGACACTGAGAGGGGCCCCGCGCCTGCCGCTGCTCCGCGGCCAAGGCAGCAGCAGCAGCCCCGCTCACCGCGCGCGCCCTCCGCGCAGACCACCAGGGCGCGGGGGCCGGACGCGGTGGGGATTTAACGCTTGAGGCTCGCGGCCCCCGCCGCGTTAGTTCTAGAACGTTCCCGCCTTACTCCTCCTCGCAGCCCCACCGCTGTCTTTCCAGTCACCCCAGTACCCTTCGCGTCTAGAGTCGTAATCACTCTCGGAGCGGACCAGCAGCCCCCCCATCTCCGTCCACTCTCGGAGGCAGCCCAGCCCCCAGCCGGGCGTGGGGCCCCGGATTGGGGCATCGCCTTTCCCGGGCCCCTCCGGGGGCTTGTCTCCTGGATCTCCCCCAAGGTCCCCTGGGAGCTCACGGTCTCCTGACGGGGTCAGCCCCGAGGTCAGCAGGGCTGGAGGCGTCCGGCGGGACGCGATCACCGGCAATGAAGAAGGTAGGCAGCGGAGCTGCGGGCCCAGGGGCTCAGGGCCCTCACCTGGATGTGGCATCCGCGGGATTTGGGTTGAGTGGGGAGGGGTTGGGGGATTCTTTCGCCCAGTGAGGGGCTCATGGAGAGATTCTGGTTTTCCGAGGTGGCGGTTAGACCTCTAGGTGAGTTAGGGATGCTAACGGTCGACACTGCGGGGCCGTGGAGGTTTGGTTCGGCCTAGAACCGGGCTGGGTGGGGCTGGTGGACCACAGAATAGGGTCGCAGGGGCTGAGGCAGGGACCTTCTCCCTGCTCTTGTGCCTTAGCCCTCGGGACTCGGTGGGGCAGGAGAGGGGTCTGGGTGTAGCTGTGGGTGTGGGAGCAGCGCGCATGTTCCCCGTCAAAGCCGAGGTGAGAGAGGTGGGCAACAACTTGTGTTCCGTTAGGATAAACGCAGCCACGCAGCCGCGGTGCGGCGTGCTGATTCTGATCAGGTCAGGTTTCTTCGGAACGGTTTCCTTAGCAAGTGCACGTGGCCGTCGGCAGCCGGCCTCTGCTGTTCTCTCGGAGGCATTGATTTGGGTGTTTCTAGCCCTTGGGTATTTCTGCTCTTGCTCCTCCACTCCCCCCAAGACTTTCAGATATTTGGACGTTTTTATTCTGTCCTGGTGCTTCTTCCAATTTCTGTGGAAACAAATTGTGCTAGAGGGATCATCCAACTCTTTTTTAAAGAACTATCTTAATGCATTGCATTTATATAATTAGAGCCGTAAGGGGTTGCTCAGGCTCCCAGATTGTCCTGATCTTACTGCCTTTCACGACTCTTCCCACCAGCATCCTGGGTTGGCTAGAGGTCGGTTGAAGACAGGTGAGATCTGTGCGCCGAGTATACAACTGTGCGTGAGCTCCCAAGGACCTTGACCGTGTTGCAGAGCCATCTAGGAGTGAACTTGATGTATTAGCTGTAGTGTCTGCTCAGCCTTTGATGTATTAGACTGCGGTTTGTCCTTGTCGCTTTTCCCCTTCAGAGATGAAGGGGTTGTGCGGAGGTGTGTATGTGTGAATTTACCGGGTTAACACTACTTTTGGGGAAGGTAAATGAATGTTCAGAAGTCAGCATGGGTTTTAAAGAAATTTTTATCCTTGTAAACTTAAGGAATTAGGGGAAATCAAAGATTTATATTCCTGAACAGTTCTTTTTTAACTGAGGATAATTAAGCTTAAGCATAACGGCAAAAAGGAGAAAGCATTAGAGTGGCTTGAACATTTATAAGGTAGTACTTATCCAATAAGCGAAAGGCTGCTTTGCATCTTAAGACATTGTCTTTAAGGTGCTGTCCATTATAAACTGTAATGGGTTACTACATCGCCAACCTAGTCTTTTCCTTTTCCTTTTCTTTAAAGGGAAGAGATTTTGCCAGTATGGTCTCTCTATGGCTTTTTACTTCCTTTGTGATGGGGGGAGGTTGAAGAACTGTTTTATTTTGCTTGTAATATGTTTTCCTGGAAAAGTTCATCTCTGCTTATTTTTAACATTAATACGTGTATCTGTTTGATTTCAGACCTCCATATTAGCAATAGAAAGTAAAAATAAAATATTTCCAAAGTGTAGCTTGTAGAATCATTGTCATTTATACTCTTATGAACCAGTCTTCACGTATTCCAAAAGCTCACCAGATTGATCTTTATTTGTGTTTCATCTCACCTTTTTGGTGTTTAGTTGTCTTGGTGAGTCATGAGACATTTGTAAAAATAAAGTCTACTTATGTGATTGTGATGTTAATTACTAAGGCTTGGGTCAGTGTTTAAATTGCCAGGTACAATCAACATTTTAAAAAGAGTAAAGGCTGTTTTTTATAACTTCTTTTCCTGTTTCATATAGCTATGTGTATTTTGGGTAGTGATGTAACATGTGTTTCTTACTGGTCAAAAATTTTAATGGCAGATTCACTGGCCAGACCATTGTATGGAATAAGTTCACTTGGCCTTTTAGTTCTAGCTCTGTTACTATCTCAATGATCTTGAGAAAATCATTTACCTTGTTTCAGTTTACTCATTTTTTAAAATAGGAATCAAAGAGAGAGAATGCTGGAAAAAAAGTATATAGATGACAATTATATCTTGTACTCTGTGAAAATAAGGTGGTTTTTAAATAATAGGAGTTAAAGAAAAGTAGCATCTTTCAAATTAGTCATCCTGAGAGTCTGTTAACCCAGTGGTACTGTCAGTGCCTAGAATGTAGATCATATTCCCAGAAACTACTGTCGCTGAGGCAGTTTTATACAGTGTGGTAGAGTCTGATGACCTAGGTTCAAGTCTCCATTGTGTTGGGGCTAGCTTTCTGACCTAGACGACTTACTTAAACATTTTAGTTTTCTATTTGTAAAGTGAAAATAACAATAATATCTACCTGTTCAAGATTGTTAGGAAAATTAAATGTGATGATGAGTGAATACTGACATGTAATAAACCCTCAATAATTGTTAACTCTTATTTATAATTTCCCATCTATCTGTAATTCATACTACTGTGTCCCAGTTGTTCAAGCCAAAAATCTAGGATTCATTTTCAACTCTTCTCATTTCCTTACTCTACAACAACCATCAGAAAGGCCAGTCAAATATTACGTCTAAACGTATTTTGAATTTATCCACTTCATCTCTACTGCTGCCGCTATGGTCCAAGCCAAACCGCCATCTTTCCCTTGTACCTTTGTAAAAACTCTGTAACTTGTCTTAACACCTTTTTTGCTCTTACCTGATCCAGTCTTCATTTAGTAGCACCAGAGGGCTACTAAAACCATACATTGATCATGTTGCTCATTTGCTTAACAACCTGTAGTGGCTTTTCATCATATTTAGAATGAAATTCAGATTCCTCTTAGGCCTCTCTGTTTCTCCGTCCTCATCTGAACTTTTGCCACCTTGTTGTATTCTCCAGCTACATGGACCTTCTTTATCAAACATCAGGTTATCAATGCATTTGTATTCCGAGTCCTTGGTTTTGCTGTTCCCTCTGCTCTGCCACAGGTATTTGCAGTATTGATTCTTTTATACTATTCAGACATTAGGTCGTCCCAGAGGCCTGTCCTAATAACCTAAGTGGAAGTTGCCCCTTAATATCTCTATACTTTCTGCTTTATTTTCATCTTAGCATTCATCCTCGCCTGATATTTTCTTATTTATTTCCTGGTTATGTTACCTGAATTCCTCACTGTGAGAATAGGGACCTTATCTGTATTGTTCAAGGCTGCTTCCCCAGTTCCTAGGACAGTGTTGTATATTAAGTACTCAGTATTGTTTGGGTTATGTACAGCGAAGATACTGGTCCTTGTATTCAGAGTTTATGATTTACAGCAGAGTCAGCAAATCTTCTTAAAGGGACAGCTAAGTTAGGTTTATAAACCATAAGGTCTCTTTTGCAACTATCCACTCTGCCATTGTAGCACTAAAACAGCCAGAGATAACATGTAAATGAATTGTCATGGCTGTGTTCCAATAAAACTTTGTTTAGAGAACTGGTGGTGGGTCCCTGGTATATAGTTTGCTGACCTCTGGCCAGAGCACCACTGTTGTCTAGAACTTTCTGTGATGATAGAACTGCCTTTTATCTACAATGTCTAATTTAATAGCTACTAACTACATGTGGCTAATGAGCACTTGAAATGTGGCCGGGTCAACTGAGGAACTACAAATGTTTAACAGCTTCACTGAGGTATAATTAACATACAATAAATTGTACATCTTTAAAATATATAAATCAATAAATTTTGATATATGTATACAGCTGTGAAACCATTACCACAGTCAAGAGACTGAACATATTTGTCACCCCTATGTTTCCTCATGTCTATTTCCAAACCCTTTGTTCCCTCTCTGTTCCTAGGCAACTATAGATTAATTTTCATTCTCAAGAATTTCATATAAATGGAATCATTCTATATATTCTTTTTTGCATTCTTTAATTCAGTATAATTACTTTGTGATTCATACCTTTTTTTACACATATCAGTTATTCAGTTTATTGCTATTTGATCATATGGATAAACCACAGTTTGTTTATCCATTCACCTATTAATGAGTATTTGGTTAGTTCCAGGTTTTGGTTATACAAATGGGGCCTCTGTGAACATTCATGTACAAGGCTTTGCATGGACTCAGGCTTTCATTTCTTTCAGGTAAATATTTAGGTGTTTGATGGCTGGGTCATATTTTAGGTGTATGTTTAATGTAAGAAAATGTCAAACTATTTTCTTAAGTGGTTTTCATTTCTACCAGCATTGTATAAAAGTCCAGTTTCTCCACATCTTCACCAGGACTTACTATCTTTTTCATTATAACCATCCTAGAGAGTATAAAGTAGTATCTTGTTGTGGTTTGATTTATATTTCCCTAATGACTAATTATGCTGAACATCTTATCACATGCTTATTTGTCATCCATATGTTATCTTTAGTGAAGTGGCTACTCAAATATTTTGCCCAGTTTTTGGTTGTTCATTTTCTATTATTGAGTTTTGAGAGTTATTTATATATTCTGGATTCAAAATCTTGTATCATATGTGTACTTTGCAAATGCCTTCTCCCATTCTGTGGCTTGTCATTTAATTTTCTTAACGGTGTCTTTCAAAGAACAGAGTTCTTAATTTTGATGAAATTAGATTGGTAATTTTTAAAATGTAATTTTACTTCACTGTAACTTACTTGAATTTAAATTTAAATAGCCACATGTGTCTGGTGAGTACTGTATTTGACAACACAGGTTGAGGGGAAGAGGCAAAAATAATTTTAAAAGCAATAAATAGTAATAATTTTTATTAAAGAAACAAAATGACGCTAATTTGGACAAACATGGCAATGAAGCTAGACCGCTCTGGCATTAGGGGGTTCAGGGGGGGCCTCTTTCGATATTTAACTCTGTTATAAGTGATGAAGAGCATGCTGTAAAAAGATTCCAAGAATTGGAAGCAATTGTGCAAAGGTTCTGAGGTGGAAAAAAGCATTATGTGTTTGAGGAGCTAATTGTAGGTGTATATAAGAAGTCAGTCGCTTTATTTTAGTCACATTTAATCTCAAGCAGAATTACCTAGTTGGTTCATTCACCTTTATTTAGCAGTCAGATGATTTGGCTATTTCCAAAAATCAAAGATTTATCATCACTGAGGCTCTTCAAAAGAATACATAAGAGATTTGTGCATTATTTTTTAATGTGGCTTTAACATATAATAGCAGCATATAGATAACTCATTCTGGATAAAATTATGGATAATATATCCTTGAGGATATACACATTTGAACACAAAAGTTTTTATGAAATGAAGAGGAAACATATATTAAAATAATTTTGGCTAGGGTAATTTATTTCCTGCTTGACCACCCTGACCCTTTGGTTTCACATACTAACTGAAAACTCTTTAAATAAGATGGGTAATGGGATAGGGGAGAGAGACAGGCACAGAAAGTAAGTCAGGGTGAAGCATTTTAAAATAGCTCCAACATTTTAAGATGTGGCAGCTGCTGTTGTGCACACTTCATTCTGTCTCTTTTGTCTACACTCTCCGGGTCCAAATCTGTTTATAGCAACTCATTCTAGAACACCCCTGAAAGCTGACTTTGGCCATGTGTGTGTCTTGTGCTGGGGTTTGAATGAAACATCTTGATGAATAAGCTTTAGTTTTATTCTTTAATACTGAGAAAAATATCATGCCTACGGTTAAACTAACATCCTACCAAATCCTTACTGTTGCTATTCACAAAGTAAATTACATGAAATCAGGCACAGGAGATTGTTTTTGCTGAGAGGAGTCTAGAATTATCAAAAACTGAATTAGATTGATCAGAAATGGCCTCTGTTATCACTGGTATGATCTCTGAACTTCTGACAGTACTACATCTCTTTGTAAAATTGGGGTAATAATACATATCAGGTGTATCTCACATGATTTTTTTTATGGGTCAAAAGAAGAAAGTATATGAAAACACTTTCAAAAAAGTACAGCACCCATTAGTATCTTTTACAAGATGAAAGCATGTGTAAAGCAAAAAAAGTTTTATTTCTTTGAATTTAATACAAAAATATTTACATGCAAACGATTGCATGCTATCTGTCTTATTCAGGATGCCATAACAGTATACCATAAACTGGAGTGCCTTAAAACAATAGACATTTATTCCTCACAGTTCTGGAGGCTCTGAATTCCCATGGTCTGGATGTCAGCTAGTTCAGTTCCTGGTGAGAGCCCCTCTTCTTGGCTTGCAGTTATCTTTTTGCTCTATGTGTGTGGGGGATAGGGAAAGGGAGTAAGGGAGCAGGAGGGAGAGAGGAGGAGAGGAAAGGAGAAGGTGAAGGGGAGGGGAAGAAGGATGGAGATAAAGCTAGATATCTCTGGTTTCTTCTCATAAGGGCACTGATCTTATCATGGGGGCACTTCTCTCACTACCCAAGACCCCCCACCTGCAAATATCATTATATCGGCAGTTAGAAAATGAATTATATGAACTGAGGAGGGACACAAACATTTAGTCCATAATACTATCCTTCAAAGCAGTCACCCTTGAAGGTCATAAATATCAAATATAAAGTAGCAACTTGAGCAAAAAGATGAGTTTGCTGTTCTAATTTATAGAATAGTAACAAGTTTTTAAAACCTCTTTAAATGAATGTCTAACTATATGTGTTACATATAAATTTTATATGAGGTAGTTATTATTATCTTAACGCTTATAGAAGAAGGAACTGAGCCCTGCCAAGAGTACATGCAGTAAGCAACAGAGCTGGAATTTGAACCCAGGTCTTCCAACTCTATTTTTATTTCCAAATAGACTATACATATATTTGTTATTATTTGTAACATAAGATGTAGGAGAGAATGGATTTGAATTACATATAACCAGCTGAGAAAAGAACATATATATGTCTTCTGAGAAGTAATTTTATTCTTTGGGGAACAGAATCTCTACCCTCTCCATCTACCATTGAATGTCATGTTCATTATTGCCAATAAGTAAATGTATTCTTCAGGGTTCTCCAGAAAAACAGACCAATACGAGTCTCGAGTCTCAAATCTCAAGTCTCAAGTCTCGAGATCTGCTATCTGCAAGCTGGAGACCCAGAAAAGCCACGTAATTCACAACCACCTTTTCCTGAGGGCAAGAAAAGATGAAATGAGACATCCCAGCTCAACAGTGAGGGGGTTGAAGGGAGGGGAGAATTCCTCCTTCCTCCACTTTTTGTTCTAAAAAGACCCTTACGGGATTGAATGGTGCCTACTCACTTTGGAGGGAACATTCTGCTTTACTGAGTCCAGTGATTCAAATACTAATCTCACTCGAAGTAGCTTCACAGACATACCTGTAAATAGTGTTTAATCTGGGTACCTCATGGCCATTCAAGTTGGCACATGAAATTAATCATTCCAGTTGTTATTGACTAACAGCGACAATGACACAATCATTGGTGTAATTACTTTGGAAAGCTGTGAGTTTTATGCCTTGTTATTTGTCATTTTCATATATTTTAGGTAAAGCCCTTCCATTTCAAGAGCTCTTGAGCCTGGTTTGCTTTCCAGGCTGATATCTTGCTTTCTGTTGGAAAGCTTGGCATATTCTCTAAACTCAAATCTATATTTCAAAGTTATATATGGGTGCACTGAATCCAATGCCTCAGATGATTCTATCATGGGAAATCATATGTGGGAAACCCAGTGGAAAATTTCTCCATTCATTAAATGTTTCATATCCTGAATCTTGAATACAGGAAAAACTCTTGCTTGAATAGGTATTTTTACTTAAAATGTGAACACAATATTGCATTTTAACATAGCAAAATAAAAATTAAATTTTTGTGACTCTTTTGTATGTTCCATAAGATGAAAGTTAAGGACAGTCTTTTATTTTTACACATCTGTGTAAAAAGTAATTGTTAATTTTGAATATTGAACATTCCAAGTTAATAGGGAGTTGTAACTACAGACTGAAAATTCACAAGTCACAGATACCTAAAGAGTGCAGTCATTGCTTTTGGTTGAAGCGAAGATTGTTGCAAAGCAGTTCACCACTCCCTGTGATTTCACCAGTCTCCCAGGTTACGATTTGATAAAAGGTTTGCAGGGCAAAAGGTGGAACGTGTTCAGTAGACTAGAGGAAGTGAGACAGCTGATAATATGCAGAAAATGAGACCTCCGACTTTAATAATTTAAGTGTCTGATTCTTCCACAGTTCTCCTCCAGCTGTCCCGAATTTAGTGGCTGTTCTTACTAAAGACATCCTGTACCTTATAGAACCACATAAAATTTAGCAAAAATATGTAATTATAAAGCTTGCCTTCCTAGAAGGTATCAGTATCTGAAAATATACTAGATTTCAATTTAAAATGCCACTAAAACATGTTATACACTATATATATACTTATATGTACATACAGTCATATTCACAGTGCTTTGAGGAAATGTAAAGGGTCCAGCACAAGTAACTCCCCTTTTTTATTACAAAAATATTTATTACAAAATCATAAGCATGTAATTCTGTAACATAACAATATTACACTCAAGCACAGCTTTTATATGACATTTTAGGTGAAATGTTCAAATTAAAACTATAAATTATTACAGCCATATTATTACCTTACCAACCACACTGAAGTAGTCATCACTTCTGCCCAGACCCTGTATATACATTTTATTGTGATTTGATACGAGTTTCATGACTCATACATCCGTATCTCCAGAGCATTTGGCAGAAACCTCTGTTGTGGGCTGAACGTGTCCCCTGCAAACTCATATGTTGAAGCCCCAATCCCCAGTATGGTATTATTTGGAGGTAGGGGCATTTGGGAGATAATTAGGTTAGATGAGGTCATGAGAACCAAAGCCCCATGATGGTTTTAGTACCATTATAAGAGACCAAGAGCTTGCCCCCCGCCCTCTCTGTCCCCCATTCGAGGGTAGAGCAAGAAGGAAGCTGTCTATAAATCAGGAAAAGGGCCCTCACAAGAACCCAGTCTGTAAGCACCTTGACCTTGGATTTCCCAGTCTCCAGAATTGTGAGAAATGTCTGTTGTTTAAACCATCCAGTGTGTGTTATTTTGTTATAGTACCCTAAGCTGACTGACTACCTCTAAATAAGCTTTTATTGAGCAAAAAGTTTGCTTTCTGGTTCTTTCTGTAGCTATCTCCAGTGTTCTAGATCGCAGGGACTCTCCAGATTCCGATGTGTAGAGGAAGCCTGCAGGGTGAATGCTCCACTTGATAATGGCAACTGCAGCAGCTTTCTGAAGCAACCTAGGATGGAGGTAATGTTTAGTTTTACTTATGGAAGACTTAGCCACAGTGTGGGAGGCTGGAAAGGGAGCAGAGAAAACAGTCTGCTGTCAGCCGCCAATAATGGGGCTTATGGGCAACACTGGGCAGTTTATTTTATGATTTTGTTTCAGTCTTATTTTCTTTATCTAGGACAAGTTTAGATTAGAAACATCTAACCTACAGCAGAAATAGCCCTATCAGCACTATATGCCAGTGCTATGCTGAGCAGCTTTGACCTAATTTTGATAGACAGCTGTCACATGGCACAACTGAAAGGTAAAACCTATTTTTGGATGTCTGGTCACTGGTGTGTGGACTCTGAAAATGGAATGTGCTCATATAGGCTCATATTTCAAAGATCTGAAAAACCCGACTCTCTGTAGCCTTTCCCTTTCCCTATTTACCTGGGTCCTAATTTCTGTGTAGGAGAGGTGTCTGTATTTTCTCTTCTACCCCTACATTCAGCCTCTTGAATCTGAGCTCAACAGTAGCCATTACTAGGTTACACTCCATCTGAATCTGGAGAGACATAGGTCTGTTTTTTAATTCTAATTTGATACATTCTTTTACCATTATGGTGTTTGGACTTGACCACCATAGTCTGTCACTCTGCATGCGGAAAGTAAGAAGTTGCTGTGAGGCAGAGTTCCCCAGCCACTGCAAATGTATCTGATACATCCAGCCTCTTAGCCTTTAGACAGGTACAGAGTACTGAGACAACCAGAGCATTTTTTTTTTGTTTATTATAGTCTGTGACATGGATATACAAATAACATCACTTTATATGGGGAATGATGTGAAAATGTAGGGAAGCCCTGCCTGGAAGGGATCATGAGGGGAGGAGCATTGGCCATGCCTACTCCAGGGTGCTCCAGGGAATTGTGATGGGATGTTGAAACTAGTGGCTTTTCGGAAGAAAATCCAGTGAACTTGAAGGTCATAGTGGTACTCCAGAAGACTCCATGGGTGGGGTGGAGGCAGAGAAACAAAGAATAATATATAAGGCGGGGGGGTTCTACTATGCCCATATTTATTTACGGACAGTACTTGTGTACTCTAAAGCATTGCTCTTTATGTTACACTGTCATGGTGCTTTAATGTATATAATCTTAATTCTTTGTGGCAGGTTGGACGGTTATGTCATTTTACAGAGAAGACTCTGAGAACTTAAGTGATAGAATCAGCGTCCAGAATTTAGCCCCATGCCCATTTTTCTACATTATATTGATTCTCATATTTATTATTTCATAGTGGTTGTATCACAGGAAGAGGAAGGATAGCCAAAAGTAAAAATGTTTCTTTCTCAGCCTCAGAAAATGACTTTTATTCCTTTACAGTAGTCTATGTTGTGATGATATTTGTTTTAATGAAATGTGCAGAGTGATTCTGGATGGGATGATTATAAGTAAATAGAAGATATTACTCATCAGAGGCCAAACTGACAATAGTGAGAAGCTTCAGTTCACTCAGTGGTCAGAACATTTTTGTGATAATAGGGCCTTAGAAGCAAGGTGCAAGGTTAAGAATAATTTTCTTGTTCCTTTGTGGAGCCAGTGTCTTTGAGTTATATCTCCACAAATAAATGCTACAGTCATGTAGGAAGACAAGAAATGGTACAGACTAGCCACAGAAGGATTAATAGTCAAATTTGAATAAACTGATTTACAAATGTAAGTATTTTTTCTGACTTTGAAACTTTATAGAGTATTTACAAGCTTTCATCAAAGGCTTTATTTTAATTGTATGCTAACTTTAAATGTTTGAAAGTGACTTTCTTACATTTGACTTAAATTCAACTGCAGTGCTTGAATATTTCTTCAAAAAGTGACTGGAAAAAACAAAGTATGAAAAAATGCACCTGACTTAAATCTTTCATCCTGTTCCTTTCTTTTGATAGGCTTTTTCCTCTTTAATCTAAACTAAGAATAACCAGATTCAGAGTGATTTATAGGTATCAAAAATAATACTGTATCTCTTGATTGACATGAAGTTAACTTTCCAATCAGAGATTCTGTCTAGGTTTTTATGTAAACAGTGTTATCTGAATTGTTGAAAACAGAAGAAAAAAACTTTTTTCTGCAGTGACCTGTTTACAACCACATTTTTAGGCACACTATGTTACCAACTTAAACTCTCAGATACAGTCAGCGTTCATTCATTGACTTAACACACAGGCATTGAGAATTTACTACGTGGAAATACTGAGTAGGGCACTGGAAGAATGAGGGAGAAATGGTGGCAAATCACACAGGCAGCCAGCCATATTCCTCAGATCGCTGAGGAATTCAAATGGGCAGCCACTCAAACATTTAGTACAAAAACATATTGGACCAAAAGCACATAAATAAGTTTCATCCTTATGCATTATACTCCAGATGATTGTTGTACAAATAAAGGAAATTATAGCTTCTGGTTATGAACCAGTTTGCTGGTATGGGATGGAGCCCAGTGATTTAGAAATTTGGTAGTTAGCATATTTTAATAGTTTTATTGAGATATAACTCCCTTACCATACAGTTCATCCACTGAAAGTATACAGTTCAATGGTTTTTAGTACATTAACAGAATTGTGCATCTGCCACCATAGTCAATTTTAGAAAACCCCCCAAAAGAATCACCATACCCCTTAGCTATCACATCCTAATCCCTTCATCTCCCCAAATCCCAAGCAAACACTAATCTAAGTTTCTGTGGATTTGTTTGTTCTGGATATTTCATATAAATGGAATCATATATGTGGTCCTTTGGGATTGACTTCTTTTAATTAGCATAATGTTTTCAAGAGTCATTCATGTTGTACACATATCAGTACTTCTGTTGCCAAGTAATATTCCATTTTACATATATACCACATTTTGTTTATTTGTTCATCAGTTAATGTATATTGGAGTTGTCTCCACTTTTTGACTATTGTGAATAATGTTGATGTGAATATTCATGTTTTACTGTGGACATGTTTCTATTTCTCTTGTATGCACCTAAAGAGAAACTGCAGGACCATCTAGTAACCGTGTTTAGCCATTTGTAAAACTTCCCAAGTATTTTCAAAGTGACAACAACATTTTACATTCCCCACCAGCAAGCCAAGTTTAGATTAGAGACACGATCGGAGGGTGTGGAGTGCACTGTGTTTACAACCTTGTCACCAATTGTTATTTAGCTGTCTTTTCTATCATAGTCATCCTGATGAGTATGAAGTGGTATTTCATGGTTTTGATTTGCATTTCCCTGATGGCTAATAATGTTGAACGTCTTTTCATGTGCTTAGTGGCTATTGCATATCTTCTTTGGAGAACTGTCTTTTCAGATCCTTTGCCCATTTTTAAATTGGCTTATCTTTATTGAATTGTAACAATTTTTTTATATATTTTAGATACAAATCTCTAATGAATGGCAGAAATTTTTTCCCATTTTGTGGGTCTTCTTTTCACTTCTTAATAGTGTCCTTTGAAACACAGAAGTTTTTCATGTTGACAGTCATGTCTAATTTATGTTGTTTTTTCTTTTACTTGTGTTTTTGGTATCATGTTTAGATTAGGTAAAGAATCCATTATATTGTATAAATAAACAAATATTTCTGCCTGTGTTTTCTTCTAAAATTTTTATAGTGTCTACTCTTGCTTTTAAATCGTTGAACCATTTTGAGTTAAGGTTTGTATGTGGTGTGAAGTAGGAGTCCAGCTTCATTCTTTTACATGTGGGTAGCCAATTACCCTTGCACCATCTATTGGCAAGTAATTAAATTTATCATCAGACAAATGCTTACTGTGTAGCTCTAAGTGGTAAAAATCAACACCGTGTCAAAAGATGTAGTTTGCGTGTGCGAGAATGACTCTTACTGTCCTGTTAAGAGTCATGTTAAATTTCCTAATGACAACATTCCAGCAGAGTACCCAAAGTTTTGTATGTTTGCTTGCTTGTTTGTTTTTCTGTGTGTATTTGAGGACAGCAGTATAGATGTGGAGGATGGGTGGATTTTAAAATTGACATAAGACCTTTACTTACTGGGTGTATAGTTTGTGCCACACATTCTACTGTGCTTTGGGAATGAAAAGTAGGCCTGCTATAGTGTGTAGAGTTCCAGTAGATGATTGTAGAAGGGTGGGAGGTAGTTTGGAAAGAAGACATAGCCCCTGCTTTCTAGAACTGTGAAGAAAAATAAAAGGCTGTAACTGAAGCACGATATGTAGATCAAGCTAGGAACATAAGAAATTGAAAATATAGTTAATCCCACTGGTTAAGAGAGTGTTGAAGTGGAAAGCACCTTATAGACTAGCTGGTAATGTTGCTAGAGTTTTGTGTTATTGAAACACACATACAAAAAAACAATTAATTATAGACATTTGTTTCTTATCTTCAATTATGACCTCTATTCATTTATTCGTTCGGAAGAATAGGTTTTTTGCTTTCAATACAGAAGAGACAGCTTGGAAAATCAAAGATCTAACTTCTGTCTAGTATTCATGGTCTATTTTCCTAATAAATGCCTGCTAGTAAAAAACCCCAGCAGTTTTAAAATTTCAATTATTATTTATTTCCTTTTACAACTTTTTCCAAGTTCCTCCTCATCCTTCCTATTTAGGAGTGGAGGAATAAATAAAGGCTATTTATGTTTGTTTGTTTTTTAGCTCTTGTTTAGTTTTTGACGCTGCATAAGACTAGGTAAATGGTATGATATCAAGAAAATTGTTCTCAAAAGATTAATGCAATTGAATTTTTGCCTAATGTATAGTTTATCAATTTAGAAAATAATATTACCTTTTAAAAATATTCAGTTTCAGAATGGCATGCAATATTTCTGAGGTCATCTAGATGAACTTGGACATTCTGAACACTGTGGATTTTTATTTTTAAGCTCACAAAGAAAACATACAGTTTTAAACCTTCTTTCTGTGTCCTGTGAGGCAAAGAATCATAGTTTTCACTGTCACTGAACAACTGTATCATTTTTTGGTGCTAATATAACATAGTCTCAACCTATCCTGATAAGTTTGTACTATTATACATTTGTGAGATAATCAGTGGCCTCATTCTATTTCCATGCATTGCATTTCACACAGTTATTATAAACAGGAAGAACATCCAAGTCTTTATTGCCTGAGAACAGATTCTTTGATGTGTGAAATTGTTTAAAGATCATTACTGGCCCTTTGTTTCACAATGCTTAGGAGCAAACGAAAGAGATCTGGCCCTAGCTGGTGTGCCTCAGTTGGTTGTAGTGTTTTCTATACACTGAAAGGTTTTGGGTTTGAAATCCTAGTCAGGGCACATGTCTGAGTTTTGGGTTCAATCCTTAGTCGGGGCATGTACAGGAGGCAACCAATGGCAACTAATTGATGTTCTTCTGTCACATCAACGTCTGTCTGTTTGTCTCTCCTTCCATCCCCATCCCCTTTCTCTCTCTCTAAAAGCAATGAAAAATTGTCTTTGGATGAGGATAAAAAAAAGAGATCTGTGTATTTTGAATGAATTAATACATAAATTTATTTATTAATCCCTCATATTGGCAATTCTTAAGACTTACTACTTACAACAGAAGTGAATCCTCTAAATTCTAAATGTGTGATGTAGGTATTGTTTATTTTCTTGCAAATCCAGGGTCAGTCTTTGGTGGATACTTATTATGAGAATATCAGAAATAGAAGGTACCTGTGAAACTGTATATAGTTGAAATTTTCTTTTTCTAGATAAGGAAGTGGAGGCCTAGAAAACTGACTGGATTGCATTGAGTTGCATATCTCATTAGTGGTCAAATAAATTTCATTACTAACAATAGGATCTCAAAAATAATATTCTGCCTGTAGTTTGAGTGCATTCTCCTGAATATGGGTTTGCTGGATTAGGTAGAAACACTCCATTTGACTCCTCATACATCAGACAGTGTTATAACCAAGAAAACACAGCCTGATTACTACATATAAAATGATCCTCTATGTTAGAGCTCTATGAAAAAACATTTTAAAAGCATCTGTGCAGAAGAAAATATGTCACCCTTCTTTGATTATCCATTCTCATTTTTAACAGCCATCACTCTCAAGAAAGATTTCTTTATATTAGAAGGTTTCATATTTGGGTTTCAGAATCACTAAAGAATCCATATTATGTGAATTTCTGAACCCCCTGAGATTATGTGCATAATTTAGTTCATAGCTTTTATAAATTTCTCAAAGAACCACTACCCAAGATCAACTTGGATTCTTAGTCTACAGTTTAGCAGTTTCTTTTGCCTTATCTTCCTTGGAAGAGACTTCCTATCCTCTATATTATAACTCTACATTAATTTGGAGATTATTAATTTTCCCAAATAAAGAACTTCAGATCAGTTTAACTTTTCTTATAGGCTCCTTTTTTCCTCCACATTTTAAATCTTTTTTATGGCTATCTTTTGAACCCTTTCCAAATTCTTTATAAACCTGAAAGCCAAGGAGCTCAGAATTAGAACTTATATGTTAATGAAGATCTAGTTTAGGAGCTTGGATCTGCTGACAGTGAGTGGTTTCATAGGGTTAGGGGCAGTAGAAATAAGACTGAGGGGATGGGTCCATAAATGCACCTCCCTTCAAGGTAGGCTGGCAGACCCTCAGAGTCAAGAGAGTCAGAAGGTGAAGGACCCAGGTTAAGTTTAAAAGGATTGGGTATATTATTTCAAAGTTCAAAATAGTAAGCAGATCCTGAATACAGATGTTGGGATAGTGAGCAGGAAGCAAGCCCAGATGTGAAGGTGACACAGAATCCAGCAGAAAATCTACATGTGAACAAACTGCCACCTTCCTTAGTAAAAATCAATGCAGTCTTCCATTATTGAGACTTCACTGGGAGAGGGTACTTACTGTCTTCCAGATTTCCCTTCACCTGTAACGTTCTCAGTCCCTCTAGCCTTCAGATGTTAGATTCCTGAGCCTTATGGTGCCAAGAGGTGTGACTAATGGAAACAGTGGGTTGAGGTTTACAAGCTATAATATGTGAAGTAGGTTATTAAAATTACTGGAGTGGGAAGGGATTATAGAACTCTGATGAAACTATGGATGGGCTTTCTCTCCGGAAGGAAGGCACCAAATACTCATACATATTATACAAATAATTTTATACAATCTAACCGGTCCTGAAACTGATTCATGGTTAATAACTGGCTGAGAAATGTGGTATTCTGTATTTCTTATCTGCTTGTTTCCTGTCCTTTATTAATGTTTTATATAATTGTTTCATTTGCTATCTGAGCTATGCTGGGGAGGTTTGGGCATGCAGTGTCCACATGTGAGCCAAAAGATTAACAGGGGAAGCAGCAACACTGAGGCCACGGCACCAGTATTTCAGAAGAGATCCTTGCGGGGCATGGTGAATTTGGGGGATGAGGACTGTGCCAAAGAAGTCTACCATCCCCTTCTCACTGGGTAATTCTAACTCTGTTCCTATGCTAGGGTCTAGGTTTTATTTAGGCAACTAAGTAGCCGTGACTTTATGAATCATGTAATGCAATGCTGATACTGAACTGGTTAGTCATACATGGTTCTTAATGGACTGTAGCATCCAGTTCCCAAGCATGGATGGCCTAGACCCTCAGGCAGTGGGTGAGACCTCTGGCCAAGGTAGGGTGGGAGGGTAAAGCAGGAAGAATGACTTTGGTAAGACATCCTGAATTTTACTCATGGCTCCTTGTGACTGTTTTTAATTTTACTCATCCATGCTCACTGGCAGGCCCTCTTACTCTATCTAGATTTATTAAATATATAATTGCATTTAGAGAGTAATTATATGGATAATTTAAGCTAAATAAACCTCATTTACCACAAATTTAAGGTCCTCTGACACAGAGTACCTGAACTATCCAGTTAATTCTATATTTGTGGAATACCTAGAAAAGGGGAAACAAGCCCTTTTTTATTTTTTAATATTTTATTTATTTATTTTTAGAGAGAGGTGAAGGGAAGGAGAAAGAGTGGGAGAGAAACACTGATGTGCAAGAGAAACATCAATTGGTTGCCTCTCTCATATTCCCAACTGGGGACCTGGTGCACAACCCAAGCATATGTCCTGACTGGGAATTGAACCAGTGACCTCTTGGTTTGCAAGACGATGCCTATCCCGCTGAACTACACCAGTCAGGGAAAATGTCTTGGTTTTGTTTTTGCTTTAAGTTATAGTAAAAAAATATATTTGAAGAAGGTATTTCCAAATCTGTAAATATTTAAAGGATCTGTTAAATGAGTAAGAATCTAGTCTCCATCTTTTGCTTTTACTGTTTTTCTTGTTACTCCCGTTACTTGATCTCTTCAAATTCTGTCTATTTTTGAAAACCAGTTTGGGGCCTCCCCTTCCAATAATACAGATAGTAGAACCTACTTTGATGACATTTTGGAGTACAAGTGAGATAATTCCATTCTGCCTTTAGCATAGGGCCCAGCACATAATAAGCAATATGTATGTTAGCTGAAAAAGATGGTAATGGTTATATTAATGCTTTTTCCAAATACTCTGCTCAGCATTTGACCTTATTCTCAGACCATAAAAAAATATTTACTTTCTATACCACTTTTTGATACTGGCTTCCTAGTTTAGATGTTATTATTTTATCTTTGTAATGAGATTATAAATTTCTTCATAGGCAATATAAAACTTGCTGAATTTGGTTGAAAATTGACGTTCACTTTCTTTACAAGCCCCATGGTCTTATTTTGATTCTTTTCCTCAGCAGAAAATGAAAACACTAGCAGAAAGGAGGAGGAGTGCTCCCTCTCTTATCTTGGATAAAGCCCTACAAAAACGGCCTAGTGCCAAGTAAGTGAAAAGCTTTGTATCATACATTTTGTATGCGCTACATCTTTTTTATGTGTGAGGTTATTTACTTGTTTGTTTTTTAATCAGCACCAGAATTCTCTGTTTAATGATAGAAAATATGACTTCTGTTCTGAGGTTATGAATAAGGCTCATTCTTTCTGTGAATCATAAAGCATTTTAGAGCTGGCACATCTGATCAATTGTTTTGAAATTTATTCTAAAGTGGATCCCACATCACATAGTACACAAAAATACAAGTTCCACACACTGTTAAAATTTATTTATAAAATAATTAGAAATTGGAAACTGAAATATGAGTTATTTTAACCACCATACATTTTTGGTTATACACAAGCCTTTGCCTAGTTCTCTATCATAAAGTGATGCCTATGCATGGTGATAAGACAAATTTTCTGCCAATTGTAGATCTGAAGAAAGATTAAGATTATTGAAAATGGGTGGAACTGGAGAGCATTATGCTCAGTGAAATAAGCCAGGCGGTGAAGGACAAATACCATATGATCTCATGTGTAAGTGGAACCTAGTCAACAAAACAAACAAGCAAGCAAAATATAACCAGAGACATTGAAATTAAGAACAAACTGACAGTAACCAGAGGGGAGGTGGGAGGGGATAATGGAGGGAAGGGAGGAAGGGTTTTCAGGAACAACTATAAAGGACACATGGACAAAAGCAAGGGGGAGTGGAAGCAGGGTAGGGAGGTGGGGGTAGCTGGGGTGCGGGCGTAGTGGAAGGGGGTAAATGCAGATGACTGTACTTGAACAATAAAATAATTAAAAATAAAAATAAGGGATGTTGATTTCTTTTAGCCATTATTGGTTAAATTAATTAGTGAATTCATTAGTGAAAATTGAAGTGGAAAAACAAGCTAATATCTATTGAAGTGGTTATGTTACCTAGTGAGGTTGAATACTATTGCAATGGACATTTTAAGAATATCACAATGTGTAGAAATTGAATGGATATTCAATCATTAACTTATTCATTAATTTTAAAATGGCATTATAATTCAGAAGTTATATGTTCAAAGGAATCCTGTAATGATCTTCTACTAATCTGAATCCTTTTATGTAAATGGAAATCCTTATCACCTTTATTTAAAGTGAGGGTATATCTGATATTTCTATGAATTATGTGCTAATTTAACACATAACATCTATATGGAAGCATGGCATTTTTTCAATGCCAAAAAATAAATTATATAGCTAAGTCCCAGTCAGTGAAACTTTCAAAATACTCAGTACTCAGCAAGTTCTGAGACTTAGGCAGCCCCCTACCTGCCACCAAAATATACATGCCATAGTCATTGGGTGATCAGGAAATGTGAATTACTTTTAATAGAGCCTAATAAAAATTTAATTAGGAAGATATACTTCTCCCAAATAAATAAACAATACAGTAATATATTTCAATAACATATTTAAATAATCTTCAGATTATTTGCATGTATGCATATCTTTGCATTAGTATGGATAAAAGAGAATGATTATAGGTTCACAGTTTGACCTTGATTGCCTAGAAAACTCAGGAGAAAGTATTTTTTAGAGGAAGTGGAGAGGGGAGGCAGAATTATCAGTATAACTGTCTTTAATTCTACTATGTATGTAAAAATAGCTTTATTATTTACTTTTTTAAAAAGCAGAAACAGTTTAAGGTAAAATTTCTTACTAGAATCTAGCTTCTGGGTTGGATGCATGCTAGGCTTTTCAATTAAAGTAGCCTTTGCTTCAGAGAAGCCTTAGCCTGAGATCCGAGCTCAACAGTGACCTGCCTTCTGCTTAAGCCCGGGCAGGAATCTGTAACAGTGCAACTGTAGGCACTGAGGGCTCATACAGACCAGTGGTTCTCCGCAGGGAGGCACTCATCTGTAGGGGGCATTTTGAAATTTTTTACAGCTTTTGAGTTTGCCTCAAGGATTTAGTAGGCAGTGGCCAGAGATGCTAGACAATCATGTAATAATGCCCAAGACATCCTACATAACAAAGAATTGTGTGGTTACTGCATAGCTTTTGAATGTCATGTATAGGGCATATTTGTGAAGGAGGGAAGACCTTTAAATAATTATCCATGCCTATAACTTAACTCTTTATATAGAAATACTGAGTGTTTTATATACTTTTGTATAGTTTCAAAAATCACTAAAATTTCCAGAAATGCAGCTACCTTGCATATCAACAGATTATTGTACTTTGTATTGTTTGAAACCATTTCAGAAAATCACCTGGTTTTATTTCAGTTTCCTGTATTTGTTGCATGGAATGATTTCTTATCCTACTTCTCTTAAATTTAAACATGTTAATTAGAAGTAGGTACAAGTACCTGGTCACTTCATTGTCTTTTAGTACACTCATGCCTGAGCATATACATTTGAAATACATAATTTATTATTAATTACTTTAATTTCATTTGCTTTTATGTTACTGTTAGGGTATTTTATTGATATGTTTTCATTTCAGGATGGGAAAGGAGGAATTGGAATAAGTGTATATGCATAGACTTTTACATAAAAAGAGCGGCATATGGTTTAATAGGGTTGAGAATAACTAATATAGATAAAACGCCAGGTTAGAGAAAATGCTAACAACTTGTCTGACTTCCTGAGATTGTTTTGAGTTAGAGAACTAGTATGATAATATGCAACCATCTACTGTCTCCTCATCACCTCTGCAATAATTGGTACTTACATTAGAGCCAGTTCCCCAAATTCCTACCTCGGAAATATGATAGGTTTTGTGTCAAAGTAATTGCAGCAAAAAAAAAGCTTAAGTTTAAGTTGTGTATATTTTAATCTTCAGTCTATTTCCTATGAGTTTCTCTGAGTCAGTAATATGAGTACACAGTGCTGGGGAACAGGATCTTTACCTATCTTACAGAAATAATGTTTTTACTCTATATAGTGTTGGTGGTTAATGTATACGCCTACCTGCCTCCTCATCCAAAAAACTGTTGGGTGTTGTATGTATACAAAATATTTTCAAATAAGATAATTCCAGGATTGGAAAGAACCTTAAAGGTAAACTAGTCCAGTAGTTTCTAAGTCAGTATTCTGCTTGGGACAAAGGCACATTATTCCAAAACTCTTTTTTTTTTAATTTTTAAAGTATATTTTATTGATTATGCTATTACATTGTCTCATATTTTTCTCCTCTGCTGTACACCCCCCTCCCACCTGCATTCCCCCTCCTTAGTCCATGGGATGTACATATAAGTTCTATGCCTTTTCCATTTCCTATACTATTCTTTTTTTTTCCCAATTTCATTTTAATGATTGTTCAAGTACAGTTTTCTCCCCTTTATTCCCAATCAAGCCCACCCACCCCCTCCCAACTTCCCTCCCATTACCCCCCTCCCCCTAATTTTTATCCATGTGCCTTTTAACTTTGTTCCTGCAAACCCTTCCCCTTTTCCCCTGAAATTCCCTCTTCTCTCTCCTCTGGTCACTTTCTGCCTGTCCTCTAATGCAGTGTCTTTGACTATATTTTGCTTGTTTCTTTGTTTTGTTGTTTAGGTTCCTGTTAAAGGTGAAATCATGTGGTATTTGTCTTTCACTGCCTGGCTTATTTCGCTTAACATAATGCTTTCCAGTTGCATCCATGCTGTCACAAAGGGTAGGAGGTCCTTCTTTCTTTCTGCTGCATAGAATTCCATTGTGTAAATGTACCATAGTTTTTTGATCCGTTCATTTACTGATGGGCACCTAGGTTGCTTCCAGCACTTAGCTATTGTAAATTGTGCTGCTATGAACATTGGGGTGCAAAGGTTCTTTTGGATTGGTGTGTTAGGATTCTTAGGATATAGTCCCAGCAGTGGAGTTGCTGGGTCGAAAGGCAGATCCATTTTTAGTTTTCTGAGGAAGTTCCATACTGTTTTCCACAGTGGTTGTACCAGTCTGCAGTCCCACCAACAGAGCACTAGGGTCCCCTTTTCTCCACAACCTCTCCAACACTTGTTGTTTGTTGCTTTGCTTATGATGGCCATTCTGACTGGTGTGAAGTGGTACCTCATTGTGGTTTTAATCTGCATCTCTCTGATAGCTAGTGATATTGAACATCGTTTCATGTGATTTTGGATCTTCTGTATGTCGTCCTTGGAGAAGTGTGTGTTCAAGTCCTTTGCCCATTTGTTAATTGGGTTTCTTGTCTTCTTAGAGGGGAGTCATGTAAGTTCTTTATATATTTTGGACATTAAGCCCTTGTCTGAGGTATCATTGGCAAATATGTTTTCCCATACAGTTGATTCTCTTTTTGTTTTGATACTGTTTTCTTCAGCAGTGCAGAAGCTTTTTATTTTGATGAGGTCCCATTTGTTTATTTTTTCTTTTATTTCTCTTGCTCTAGGGGACATGTCTGTAAAAAGTTCTTGCGTGATATATCTGAGATTTTCCTACCTATGTTCTCCTCTAGTACTTTGATGGTGTCACGATTTATATTTAAGTCTTTTATGCATCTTGAGTTTATTTTTGTGTAAGGTGTAAGTTGGTGTTCTAGTTTCATTTTTTTGCATGTTGCTGTCCATTCTCCCAGCACCATTTGTTGAAGAGGCTATTTTTACTCCATTTTATGTCGCTGCCTCCTTTATCAAATATCAATTGACTGTAGAGACTTGGGTTTATTTCTGGGCTCTCTGTTCTGTTCCATTGGTCCATGTGCTGTTCTTATGCCAGTACCAGGCTGTTTTGATTACCGTGGCCTTGTAGTATAGTTTAGTATCAGGTATTGTGATCCCTCCTACTTTACTTTTCTTTTTCAATATTGCAGTA